>DWAJ01006706.1:0-10101 GCA_018238005.1 Eurema mandarina | reverse complement strand
ATTAATTTTACCATACGATCGCGTATAACGCAAGAAAGTTCACGTTATAAACATAATCCTCTATCAAGATAATAATATATAATCTGTAATATATAATAGATAATCTGACAAGGCAAGGTCATATCTAGAAAAATTGGCCTAGTTACCTTCAAGTAGAATTAGTTTTTATGAAAAGAAAAGGATTCTTTCTAGGCAAGCCTGTTTCAACGTAGACGGCATCGTAACATACCATCAGATGAGCTATGGTCAAGTGAAAATCTTTATGAAGTCTAAAATAGGTATAATGTCTTTTGAAAAATGCTATTGCAAAAAATATTTTTTCTTACGAGTAAATAATTTGTATGAAGTTTGTTAAGATGCTAAAGGATAAGATCAAGGCTATATCCAATTAAACTTATGAGGTCTGTTTGCTTTTACTAGTTATTATCACGACAAATGGTATATAACAACACCTCCACCCACCCAAGGAAAACGCAGACGCAGACGTGGCCGCCCAAAACAGACCTGGCGGCGTACTATCATCGATGAAGCGAAGGCCATCGGCAAGACCTGGAGTAAGGTGAAGCGAGCTGCCCAGGACAGACCGGGATGGCGACGCACTGTGGACGCCCTCTGCCCCAGCTAGGGGATATAGGACCTTAAGTCAGTAAGTCATTTATAACAAAATCTTGCAGTTGCAATATCATTTTGGGTTGAATACATGTATTTTTAGGTTATATGCAGTTTTGTCTATTACGCATAAGAATATAATAATTAAGACGTCCTCAGTTGAACGAAAGTTTTACCGAATATTTAAGTTAGGAAGTAATTCAATTCTTTTGAGTACTATGCGGAGAAGTGATCTCTGCTTGAGAAACTATTGTCACTACTAAACTATTATAATTTTCTGATAGTAAACTAGAATAAGGGGTGAATAAGAGTAGTTAACAAAACAAAACAAAAAGTGTTTTTGAAGCGAATATTGTAAATCTTGCTGCAACATAAACCTACAACAATGTTTATTTTTTCTGTTAGTTTGAGGGTTACGTGTTTCGATTTAAATCTCTGCGGGTTTGCATACAAAACAGTGCGATAGGAAATTCGTGCATTCCAAACTTTTATAAAAAAATGTAGTGGTGAGAAACTTAAAATTGCTGCTAAATCGACACAGAGATAAATTAATACCCTCTAATAATTACACCGATTTGCTATATGAACTAACAGAAAAGCAATCGACTACTCGCCAAGTGAAATGACCACCTCATTATTCTTATTTTATTCGATCTTGGAACTAAACTTGGAGCTTTAATAAAACTTTTTTTGAAGCATTATGTTCACTTAACCAATATGTCAAAACCTATAAGTCCAAACAGTTATATATGTCATATTTGTTTTGACTATAGTTACTATTGGTATAGAGTAAACCTCTTCTTCTAACTTAAAACATAACCGCCCAAGTATAAAATGCGTAACACAGCATAAACTTTGTTCCAGAAATGATGTCCTTTCTTTTCGCAACATTGCGTTTAGTTGATCACATCCATGCGGTGTATCGGCGACCGCAACTACGTCACGGGCTCCAAGTGGCAACTGGGTCATATTTATCATTTGGAGGCGACAAATTGACGCGGACTAAGTGTTGTTATAACATCACTTCTTATCATAACAGTTTCACGCTGTAAACAATGTATTGCACGTTACGAAAAAAATGACCGGATATTTTCCGAGAAAATAAGAAAATTTAGTTCCGTTTATTTCTTTTAGTTAATTGTTACAATTCTGGAGTTTCGCTAAATTATGCATATACAAAAGCGATCGTATAATTTTGAATATGTCATTTGTCATTTCGAATTTGTTTCAATTGCATGGTAATTGTATTGATTGATTTCGTAAATTAAAGTTGTAGAACATTTTTGCTTTTATTGTTTTGGAAAATTTTTATTCAAAATTTATTCATTAAATCACATCACATACACCCCAGACACAAAGAATTTTTTTTTTTTAATAATCATAACAAAGAAAAATATAAAATGTATTCCTACTATAACATTACTAAAAGGTTACGTTACAAAATTAAAATGAAAAACAAATTAATCATTATTTTTAAAGATATTTTTATATAAAAGATTATTCTGTACAATATTTATTCTTCATGGTTCTAAAGAAAGTTGATATTCTTAGCACTTATAAGTTAGCCCTCAGGTAAAATGTATTGGCTCATTCTTCAATGTATCAAATGTCAATAAGCCGTTCTTATGCAACGCGCTCCTTTCTGTGTAAGAATATTAAAAATAAAAGCTAGTGCGAGGATCTTATTTCAGAAATAACCTAATTTAAACTAAAATTAGTAGATATGCAAAATTCATTGGTATCGAAATTAATACCTTTTTTATAAATGTGAATGTTTTTGAGTATGGATTTGTGTATATTTATAAGATACTCTTTCACACAAAAAGCTAATGAATGGATTTGCTCAAGATTTACATGCAAGTAGTACTTGCTATTGCCCCGTTACATATACAATTCTAAAAAAAGTCTGACAGTACCGATTTTTTCTTATAAAATAGGGGGCAAACGAGCATACGAGCCATCTGATGGTAAGTGGTCATCTCCGCCCATGAACACTCGCAGAGCTTGACAACTCTGGAGTGGGTTGCCGTCTCTTCTTGAAGCATCCCAAGTCGTAGTAAAACTGACTTGAAAATAGGGATAGTCGATATAACATAAACAATATAAAATTAAAATCATTTTATACCGAATTATTTCAAATTGACTACAGATAAGTCCAAAACGTTTAAACTTTTGCTTAAACTTTAAACTTTAGTACGTAAGTACTTAGGAACTGTTATTAATATATTCGAGTACCTACTTCTAAACAGATTTCCACTAAAGGATTTAAAGCTTAACTTTATTTGAACAAAATACGAGGCGTGATCAAACAACAATTTATGAAAATTGACTTTCAAAGATTGTTTATTCACTCTGTTAAACAATTAGCGAAGTCTTCAATTTTATTGCTTTAATATTCAAGTAACTTTGGCTAGCAAAATTATGTGTGGGTTTTTCAATTTTAACTGATATTTTACGGATCTTCTTTACCAAGAATTTGATCAATTAACGATGCATTCTCATGACTGAATAATGTTTCAATATGATTCGTTTTAGAAGTCTTTAACTTATTTATTGTTACCAAAATGCTTGTCATCGAACACCGTGGATGAAGATGTAATTCCTTCGTGTTTTTATTTTTTTTATGTACTTATTCGCTTCGATGTTTGTTCCATGTCAAAGGTTATTTTGTATCATTACCTATTAACTTTAATGTAAAAGATTGACTTTTTGACAAATTGATTTGGAAATGGTTTTTATTAAAACTAAATAACAACACTGGTTTCTGAAATGAATCTGTCTCATTTGATATACATATCCGATTATTTTTAACTTTTAGAAAAAGTAGGATACAATGTTATGAACCTACTCGTATCCGTATTATATATATATATACTTGTACTATATATTTGGTAACAAAAGTTTAGTAGAGTTACTTCACTCTGGAAGTTGTAAAAGCTAAGTTGTAAACAAGACAGCAAAACAATCCACATACAAAGATAAAGTATACATTGACCAACCCCTATCTTCAAGTCAGTTTTATTTCGACACTTTCTTTCTAACATCGCGAAACGAAACAAACAGCTATATTATAAGGAAACATCTTATATTCATTATTGATTCAATAGACCGCAGTTAAGAAGTACTAAGTAAAAATGTATTTGGGAGAGGAATCAGTCAACATTAACAATTCCGTAAGGTATTTTTATTTAATGTTATCTAAACAATTATATTATAGTTGTTAATGTTAATCTTTCTACAATATCCTCACTGAATAAAGTAAATAGGTTAAACTTTTAACGCGTATTGGCCTTGCCCTCCTGACCAATTTCGGAAACGGACCTTCATTGAAATTAGCGCAGTTATAACTACGAGCTGACGTCGTTTGGCTCTGCTCTCAACTTGAGACCTATAGAGTAGCTTGGTAATAGATTTTAGGATACTATAAAACTAGCAAAAAGTTCAATTTTAGTCAACTTAATGTTAAAAAAGAATTATTGTTTGTATTTTGCATTGAAGGTATCATGTTTTTAAACAGCACAAGAAAAGTACTCAAACATTACATACGATATTGCTCATTGTAATTGTATTATATAATGTATAAAATGTTCTAATTATCGATGTGATAAAAATGAAAGATACACTTTGTATAAAAAAATATATGTCCTAAAATTTATGCCTACAATTTTGAAGAAAATGGTTAAAAACTTTCCAAAATGAATAAAATTAACTTAATGTTAAAAGCTGTGCTTGGTACCGTACTTAATTTTATGTTTATATTTTCGAAAATCCAATTTAAATTTAAACCTTAATAGATTGTATTTTTTTCGTGAACCCAGCGGCATACTAGCGAAGGTTTCGTCTATGAATAGCGGTCGATATTACCAATAATAAGAGGACCCTACGCTATAACAGCTGGTAGAATTCGTGTAGGGTTAAATGTCAAATAACATAACTACATATGCTAGCGTAATGGAATTACAACTGAAAGGAGGTGACGACGGAACTATAGAAAATAATAAATCTTATAAGGTATATCTAATTGCCATAATAATCATTAGCTTTTTTGTAATCGTTTCGAGGAAACCTGTCCAAAGTGACCCAATTCGAACTTAGCTTGACTAAGGACGTTTCACGTTGCATGGGTATGCATTTATACTGCAGCAAGAAAGTTTTGATAGTTTAATTATTTTGCTCCTTTTAACATGACCACTTAAAACATCGGATAATGGAAATGAACTCACTATTAATTATTGATTATAACTTCTATTTATCTATAATATTCAATGCTTGAAGATTTTAAATATTGGTAAAAGAAGTATTCTTACGTTAGTTTATTTCACACCCAGAAATTATGTTCTTTACTTAATTTGACAAACCTTGGAACTGATTTTAAATATAAAGAAAAATGATTGGTTCAAACCACTTTATTTACTATAAGAAGTATTAATCTAAGTCTAATTAACGGTTTTTTTAGACGCTACCACTTAAGATATAAATTCCACTGCTTCAGGAAAACTGTTATACTATTATACAACGAAATCAACTCCGCGCGTGCGAAATGTTCAGTCGTACATCTTGTTTTACTTTCCTTGTTTGGTAAATAATTAAATTTCAAATTTTATCGTATAATATGTTTAAATAACAATAGGTCCACTTTCAATTTCAGTATCGCTTGGAGTTCTTACTGCTACCGGCTTCGCATCATCTGGGATCTTCTGATGACCTAATTTCCCTAACAAAAGTAGGCCACAACTGAAGCAACTCATATCTTTGTTTTTCTCTGTCTCAAAATGAGTTATGACACTATTTACTGTCCGTTCCTACTTCGCATTTGCTGATATAACTATTTGCTGAATATTATGGAGATATGTTTCATTATACTCAGTTTACTTCATAGTTTCGTTTGTTTGTTCATTTAAAAATTTAAGCTCCTTAATCTTACTTCGATCAATTAATTAGGTACTTCGTATTATAAAAATAATGTGTCAGAAGGAAAGAAAGGAGGGCGTCCTTTGATAAAATATAAGAGAACTATTTGTAGACGATTCTAATCAGGTATCGTCTTTGGTCCTTCTTTAATAAGTATCACCTAAATACGTCAAAAAAGAACGTATATAAACGTCTCATAACATATCAAAAAGGTTTTTATATCGTTAATTATTCGACAAAAAGTCTCATAGTCTACAACTACACAGTGCTGCAATAAATCAAGTTGTATTGTTTCATGAAAGCAGCCGTACTTAGCAACGTGAACGTGATATATGGACACGCTGCGAACTCAATAATGCTAATTAGAGAATGTCCCGGTACATCAAAGGCTATTTCAATTGCCAATTGAAATCTGGTCAAGCTTAAATCCTGCTCGCTTTCAAACAAATACACAGTAGGGTGGTTCCGTTACAGTAGATACATATAAAGAGGATCTGAAGATTCAATTATAACCGAAAATCAAAGAACGTGTTACACTTACTTGAATAATTAGAAAACATATTCTTAGTAATTATATCATATTGTGAAAGTTTCTGGGAATGTTTGGACGTTTATTTTACATTTATAGACAATTTTTATTCCACGGAAATGAAAATAAATCGCTTAAAACGGGCTATATATAACTATAACGCTTTTAAAAACTACTCGTATTGTTAAAACGAAAACGTCATTATGTCTTGAGCCATAATAAGCCTGTAACTGAAATTAAATGTGATTGATCATAAATCGCATTTCTATCTCTTATAAAAATATTTTTTATTTGACCATTGGATGACTTATTTAGATATTTTGCAATTGAATTAAGTTTATATCTACTCATATACACATACACACTCAGGTACCAGTAGGTACGTTCCAATATACATAAGTATGTACATATGTATATGAAAGTAAACACGATGATTGATATTATGCAGCAACGCGACTTCATCGATCCGTTGCACTCACATAATAATATCGTTATTGAATATTAATACATTAAAAATAATATTTATATATTTTAAGTTATTGTAACATACATTTTTAATTACTGCTAAATTATGTAATCTTAATAAACATTACTTGTACATTTAAACTAGCTTTGTTTCTTGGGTATGTTTGCGAACAACGCGCTCCCATTTTTGTTCCGTATTATTCAGATGCCTATTATATTACCCTATGATACTCACATAATGAATATAAAAATAATCTTCAAATTTGTTTCAGATTTAACGGTCTGCACAAACTTTCGAAGTTAGTTTACATACCTAGCAGTATGGATAAGAAACGAAATTAAATAGTTGATTGGAATTGAGTGAGAATTTACTCAAGCTTACCTATTACGTAGGTATAGATTACAACTTACATAGCGCTACTAGCGCGCCTATGCAGTAGCTGCAGCAGGCTACCGTCCGCTGCTGAGGAGCAGAGACTCCTCGAGCGCGCCCGCCGCTCGTTCCGCTCCCCGCGCTCTCGCCATCTCGTCACCAGCGACTCCAGGCACAGCATGGCGCCACCATCGCACACCATCCGTCTCACGGTCACCCACCACGACACTCAAACACCAACGCACCTTCCCCACCAACTCATCAATATTCAAGAGCTATTACATTCATACTAATGTCTTTACGATCATTTGCATCTACTTAACTGATACGTTAGTAACGATTAGGCTCTGCTGTTCTAAACAATCACAGTGCACGATTTATATGTAACTTGGTTACCGCAAGCGTCGTTTGTTTTCGAAAACACTACGCAATAAAATTCGGGATAAAAACTATTTTATATACACCGTTTAATTTTAAAATGTTGTTGCAAACTGCAATAGCGTTCACGATATAAGGTAAAAGTTTCCCGCGTATGGCCCGTTGTTTTTGGCAGAGCAATGCGCCTCTCTCGGGTGTTACTCAAAGACTGAAAACGCCTGCCAACGCTTCAGCGATGGGGTAGGCCAAGTAACCTTATGACACCCTTCGCCCTTTCTTTACAACGTAGAGCTATGCCCCGATTGTGTCAAACTTCTTTTTAGTTCTTTTGATGGACGATTTGCGTGAACTATAAATGCTATTTGATTCACCGCACTTCGATATAATTACAATAATTACAGGCTACGACTACTTTCTGCGATTGTAAAGTAAATAGAGTGTAATATTGTTCTAAATTAAGAACATAAAGATGAGGATATAATTTATTCGAATATGTGACATTTTACACCGTTAGTAATTGAATAGTATCATTGCTAAAATATAATATGTTTACGATACATACTTTAAAATACTTAAAACGTCATCAAACATAACCAAGTTTAGATGATAAACAAACATGAATTATAAAATAAACATAACGATTAAAGTGTCAAGGTTAGATTAAGTTAAAAGATTACTGGATTCAAAATACAGTACACTTGTGACTATTGCTTTCTGTAAGAAATTAAATACGTGACTTTTCTAGGGCAGGACGTTTATATTTCTTAGAATCAATTTGATTGACTGAAGATAGTGGTAACTGTTGGCAGGCGTTATTTATTTTTAAACGACGCATAGAGTGTGATTATGAGTGACCAATATATTATTGTATTCTATTATTGAGCAAATATAATTTCAAGGGCTTTGTGAAAAAAAATTTAACTGCCTTTTAAATTAAGAATCTATTGAATCGAAACATCATTATGGATTGGATTTATATTCAGAAGATAGTGAAAGTATTTTAAATTACTTCTCAAATTGATATTTTTCTATTTGACATTTCTATGTCAATTTAAATTTAGCTTTAATTTAAATTTTACCGCTTTGATTCCAAATATTTTACAATGTGTGGTCCAATTATTGTACATGTGTGGTCTATATAGACGCTACCAAATTTCAAAGATCAATGGAAAGTAAAAAAAAAGACGATTTTTTTTATTAATAAAGTTAGAGTATTACGTAAGAATTACGCCATAACCTACTAGTCCTTTTAAGAAGTCCGTTAAAAACGTATCTATTTCATATTTTTAATTAAGATTGTCTGTCTCACAAACAAATACTGGATGCGACAGTGACATATGGTGTGAGTAATCAATAAATCATCAAAAAGCGATTACCTCGTGGGCACGTGCTTTGTAACAACTTTTAAAGTACTCGTAAGGTAATTTATCCTTTGTAATCTCAGCCCATCGTTGCGTAGATGCTCCTTAAATTACTTGATATGTCGCGTAATACTATTTACATGTCAAAGTAATCAAAACTGATCAAATTTTAGTATTGCCATTGAAATTGCCGTTTTAATATATTTACGTTGTTTTCTTTTTGTAATAAGAAAACACTGCTTCCGTAATTCCTTTAAGTCTTCTTGCGTAAATGACGTAAATTCGTATTTGTGTATTTTGTACAAATTAAAGTTAAATACAGACGAAAATAAAAATGTACTCCCAGTTAAAGTGGATTAAGTCAGAGCAATTAAACTATATCTAACATTAGGGTCACGGGGAAGTTTTACGGTTTAACAAAGCCTAGGTCATGTCAATGAACGATTTATTAGCGCATCTGAAAACGAAACCTTCGCAGTAGGTAAATGTTGTAATAAGGTTAATGCTAAAGTAACTCTGTCTGTTTGTCATATGCTTTTATACCTAAAACACTGGACCGATTTTGATGAAATCAAGTTGTATAGAGCTTGGGAAATTACATAGGCTATTTTCAACACAACACAGGGTTGAGCGTGTCGAAATAGGAAATGAAAGACAAATGACACGGCTAGTATAGGTTGCGTCACGGATGTTTAGCGCTGGACGAGAATAGCTGCGCATCGGTAGAATCGCGCTCGTAATTGACGTATAGGTGCGAGAAAGACAACACGACTGGGGAACCAATCAACGATCACGCGCCCCGCGCGCCTCGAAACCTTATTTTTGACTTCTGCACAGGTTTCGTTCAGCGCTAAACATTCGTGACGCGACCTATACTACACATCACTACATACTATAAAACAAAATCGCTTTTTCTGTCCCTATATAGGGATATACATAGGTATGTATACTTAAATCTTCAGAACTACGCAACCGTGTCTCATGCGGTTTTTTAAATAGATATAGTGATTCAAGAGGAAGTTTTATATGTAAACATACTTATAAGACATGCATAATATATGCGAGCGAAGCCGGGGCGGGTCGCTAGTGTATATATGACTCAGTTTTGACCTAGATAAACCGTTTGATTACAACTAAAACAACAACACATTAAGTCAGTACCAACAACAAAGTATACAAGCCTGTAGCGTACCTAGGTCGGTTATTTTGTAAAATTTAATCTTTTATTTTTGTTGCTCGTAATAACAGAGCAGATTGTTTAGTACGGGAATGAAACTACATTATATTAGACGTTTATTTAACACTTTCGCGGACACAACGTAACAGTACGTCATGACTTGAGACTTAGATACGGCACAACGTATGATAACGTTCAAAAACAGAATATTATATACGGCAGGGCGTTGATATCCGTTCAATTTTAATACAAAAATTCGTTATATGGTACCTTGTGTCACAACATATCGAAAGCTCAA
>DWAJ01006705.1:0-10101 GCA_018238005.1 Eurema mandarina | reverse complement strand
AGTATGTATATTTATTCCGTTATCTAGTTGCCATAACACAAGCTTCGGCTTAGCTTGGAACTAGATGGCGCTGTGTATAAATGTCCTGTAAATATTTATTTACTTATTTATTTCACTTGATATTAAGAACACATGTTTAACAATATATAGTATTTGCAATAGTGTTCTAGCTTACATGTATCAGCCTACCAATAAAAAAGCAAAAAATTTATCATAATATTGACTGTTATTCTCTGTAGAAGCTGCCTTCCGAACCGGTGGTAAACGTTTTGTAATACCATGACGATTCAAAAGTGTTACTATGTGTAGCCTAGTTGAATAAAGATACTTATGACTTTGACATTGGTATGTTGTTCGATATATTATGTTTTTGTATAGTGTAGTACCTATTGATGTTATTAATAATATGATGTTTATTACTAATTATGATAGGTAAAAACCGTAGGACAGAGTAAGTTATTAATATTATCATAATATTATGATCTTCTTCTGTAAAGAATTTTAATACGGTATATAGATAAGGATATTTACTGTAAATACTATTAACAATACTTTACGTTACTTTCTTTGAAGTCAATGTAGGGAGTAATAAAATTCCCTTTTAAATATTGCTGGCTTTCACTTCATGTCAATCAAGGGATATTAAAACTTCAAAGTTAAAGTCAAAGCTAAAGTCCTTTGATGTCATGTAGACAAGTTGGAGTACGTGCAATGAGCGTGTAATGAGTTGTATGACATTTATAAAGTACTAGCTTGGTATTACCTATTATTTCATAGTAACACTCATGATAATAATGAATAATAATTTATTTTCCAAAATAAGGTGATTTACAAAAAATCCCAAGCACCCAACATAGTGAAAACTGTTTTTCTTTTACATCCAAATCATATAAAAATCTATATATCATATAAAAAAAAAATTACCACTTGCCACTTGCCACTAAAATTACGGCACCGACACAAATCGTCCAGATATTTACAGCACATAAAAATATAAAAAATCCTGTTGAATCAGTTAAAAAATACATTAATATACTAAATTGCAGAAAAATCATATACATAACATTTAGAAAAATATAAAAAATCGATCCCCACTTCCGTATTTCTACATTTTGACATTCAAACAAACTCATATATATTAAGTATATATGTAAAATATTAAATTTTAAGCAAAATATTATTCAACCCAGCTTAACGTGTAATATAACTCATTTCCCGGAACAGCCCATAAAGATACGAGCTTTATAATATCGACATGTGTTTCAGCCGTTTTTAATTTTTATGTTTGTTTTGCGTTTCATATAAAATGGTTTACTTAAACGAAGGAAAGTTTATGTTATGTTTTTAAACGAGAGGGATTAATTTGAATTTCTAGTTTCCGATTGAAGAGACATTTGGATAGTCATTTTAGTGACGTCACTACATAGTATAAGCAAAGTCGATTTCTCTGTCCCTATATCTTTAAATCTTGAATCTTTATGCGATTTTTTAATAGATAGCGTTATTCTAGAGCAATAATATATGCTTGCGAAGCCGGGCCGGTCTTCAAAAAAATATTTGTTATTATTACTGTTGAAGAAGTAAAATCCAATTCATATTGAGAATAATAAAAGACTTAATTATGTTTTATTTTTATTTTTATTCCTTACTCTTGCAATGTGGGCTTTATATACAACATTTTGATTTCGACTGTCTTGGGTATAAGTACGACAAACCATTAAATTAAATGATAACCAAATTAGAAAATAACATTTATTTATAAACCAAATGGATTATTGGTTCATTTTTAGATTCTAACCGATCTTTAAAAAATATAAAAAACTTACAAAATGAAATAGCACGATACGTTTTCAAAGGAATTCGATCAAAGCAAGCAAAGTGTATAGGCTACTAGGAAATACAGCTCTAAAAAAACTTGGCCATTGATACGGTTTTGTCCTAACTGAAAAAATCCTCTCCAAACACTTACATAGTCACATGATTACTCGCACGATATAAACGGACTACCCAAAGCAAACACACCATTCCAAGTCAATTCATACATTTCCTCACTTTGATCCTTTGGCTTTTATTACAACTACATAAGGCCTATATTTGCTCATCAATAAATCGTGCTCCGAATCTTAGATACATCGTTGCTACTCTCATCACCCTGTACCCTTATAACAAGGGTATAAAGTCCATATTTGCACATCAATAAATTGCAAATTTCAGATAGCTAGTTTGGGCCTGTGCCAATATTCGAGTGATTTTGTTTCAAGTTCATTCACGGATAGTGTTTTTGAAATACTAAAATGTAATGCAATCTTGATAAGACGTGATATTTCTCTTTATATGGTAATGTTCGCGTCTTCAGAAACTTTGTAATCAAGAGCTTTCGAGATAACTTTGTCTAGATATGTGGAATTAGTTCTGCCTTATAGTCTTCGGCCAATATAAAACCCGATCCAGGTTTTTCGTAAAATTTTCTGTTATTATATAAGTTATGGCAGTTACAAATAATATGCTTAAAACTCTTAAGAATTGGTTTAGTGAATTGTTCGTCTTTATAATAAAACAGATTGAGATAAGTATCAACTTGATAAGTCAAGTTCTCGTGATAAATCCTTTTATATAGATTAATTAAATCTATAATTAATAGTCAAACTTTTCTAACATCTGATTTTGATAAGTAAAAATAACGAATTCACTGATTATAATAGAACATCTAAATTCCTCAAAATACGTGATATCCAACCCAAATTGTCTTCAAGTATCCGATCGAAGGGAATCACCGTTCTTTCGCGACATTAGCAATAACCATCATTTCGGAAAGCAAAAGTGTACTCAAATATTATTCTGTTTGGCGTAGATTCCTAACTTTGTCTCTTAAGTCGCACGTTCTGATGTTACGAGTTGTAAACATTTTTATGACTACCCTCGTTACACAATCAACATTCTGGATAAATGTTTCTTTTTATGTCAAGGGGGGTAACTAAGCGAGGCTGATGGTAAATCACCTCCACCTATAGGTATACACGGCTAAAGATCTCGCGAATATGTTGCTTTTAAAGAACCCTGAGGTAATTAAAAATAGGAAAACAGGAAATTGACTCAAGACTGATGAGCAATGACGTCATTGAAGAGATTCTTTAGTTGATAGAAAACAATAACATTTTGGGGTAGCTTATGACTTTAAAGGGACTTACCAAACAACTATACTACTTACTATGTATTTAGTATAACACTACTTAATGGACACTAACATTCAACTAAGGGTAATCTCCTTAATGACACGATATTAGGAAAGGCACCTCGCAAATATGTTACCACTTTTGTATTTCGTTTATTTATTTATTTCGAAACACCAACAGCTTTACATACAATAATTTCAAAAATTTTCATAAAAAAAACACTTGTATGGAAAGCCAGTTATTGGCATATACAAAATTCACAAACTATACAACCACTACATGTCTATGTTTCAACACTTTAGAATTTAACCATAATACTAATTTGAACTAATTTAAAAACATATTAATAATAATAATAAAATCTACAATACCAAGAGAAGAAAATGGGTTATCATCTTGTTTTTTAAACTAGAACACGTATCAAAAAAAATGTCAATGCTATCAATTAATGAGTCTATTGAGTTGTAGTCAATACAAGTTCGTTAAGGTTTTCTTCTTCTGAAGTTTAATTATACATGTTACTTGACAGGTACTATGGTACTAAATGGTACCACTTCGTTGAAAGTCAGTTCAAATTGGCCAAACGGTAACGTCTATATATTTGTAAACCGTAATATAATTTTCTCATTTTAAACGAAATTGTCTAGACACGGTTTATATGTAATAAATTTGTCTCGTAAACTGATAGTGACGAAGGTTGATTGTCATCTGATATAAAACTTGGCATAGCTTTAAATAGTTTATAGCCGTTACAACAATGAAGATAATATTCTTGGGAAAATAACTAGCATTAGTTTTACGTTTAATAAATCCAATCATTAAATTACTCATAATATAAACGTATATTTTCACACTGTCCTTCACTGTATGGAAATAAAGCTTTAGATGTTGATTATTATATTTTCTAGCTCAGGTTTTTTGCTTAGCCTCATTTAATTTTTTTTATGTACTATAGGCTTAAGTATGTAATATAGTAAATTTCGTTAATCTCAACTACTCTCGCTATGGCAATAATAAGAGGTCTTTACAAGCAAATAAACGTTGCGTTTTTGTGCCCCGATCAAAAAGTATAAAGGATTATCTCTCTTAATCTTTAAGCACCTCAAAAGAAGCAACTTTCAAAGGTCATTGACCCGTATTCGCAGAAACAACAGCAACGTAATTACAACCACCCGTCTCTATTAGAATATCGTCAACAATATTCCATTTACTTTAAAACCGTTATTCACAAAGGAACTAAATTCCAAAGCCATTATTTCACATTCAACGCTTAACACGAACACCACAAAGCATTTCAACCATAAAACTTTAAATTATCCGACCCCTAAACAGAATGGACTTCTAATTTATGATAACAACGAAAATTGCTTCCAAAGAGCTAGAACGTCGAAATAATTTTCATATTAAGCCGTATATTTGAATAAAAAAACCATTCGCGAATTATTTTGTACAAGGCTCATTTTCAAAGTTCAGATACCAGTGTTTTATTATATTATATTATATATTACTTTTGAGATATTTAGGAAATTTTTTCGAGTAAAGAAATAGTTTAACGAATCTTATAGATGGACTTATTGTTACTGTTAAGAATTTTCGCTAAAAAATTATGTCTTACCTTGCTTTATATTTAATTGACCCTTACATACCTGAAACAGAAAAGAAAATTGATTTAAATCTTAACACCATAAATTAAAGGAAGATGTATTTCGAAAACTTTTTTACAATTTAATTATATGTAATAATATATTTAATTATGTGTTTAAATATTTTATTTTTTCTTACAAAGTTATTCAAGAAATCCTTTATGTACGAAATACCAAAAGTGGAACGTTACTTTGGTGTTTTACTTTTTTTCCTCTAATCATATCTACATGATCAGAACAATATGCGATAACGCGCGACCTTCCGGCCAATTTATTTTTATATAAAGATTGTTGAAACTTATAGAGTTATTGACTAAAACTAAACGTTTAAACGACTCAGGTATTATAGAAAATATTAAGGCCCATTATACTGTATAAAGTATCACTCAAAAGATTTGAATTTCAATAGCCTCGCATTCCAGCCGGTGAAAGAATGTATTTTCTCTCACAAAGAGTTTTTGGAATTTGACACAAGATGTTTCTGACGCCTTCGCAAATGTTAAACGTTTGTCTTAAAGTCGGCGTCACCCCTGTTTTCCGTTCGGTTCACATTACTCTTCAATTTCAGAATTGAAAATTATTTCACCTTTGAAATTTATTTCATAGTTGAAATTTATATTTTAATTTAACTACTTAAGTATAACTATAACTTGTTCTCACTTGAAAATGAATAAGTATCCATATTGCCACTTATTTCTACAATAAACATATTTTTGTAGGCAGTTGCAACTTTGGTTACGTCGAAAGCTTAAGCTTAGCGTAATCATTACTATTATTATTATTAGTTACTGTGGAACGAGTTAATTAATATCAATAATAAATTAAGTTACATTAAGAAATATATCGGCTTAGCTTGGAACTAGATGGCGCTGTGTATAAATGTCCTGAAAATATTTATTTTATTTATTTTAAGAACAATACGCCTGATAACTTATAATATATGTCCTGATCGGATTGGTAAAATTTAAGATTTTTTCTTCTTCATACTTACAATTACACTATACAATTATTTTTATTACACTATCTATAGGAGATCCATGCGTACATATTTTGAATCATTTTGTTTACCTATATACATAACTACTATTAAATTAACCCATTAAAAACAAATTAATACGTAAAAGCTTTTATAAATAAACAAATAAAGCTGAATAGCAAAAAGACAAATGTATACCAATAAATATTAATTACTATTACCATCGTATTGGCACTAATTTTCAACTATATCAGTTGATTGCACAGAGAGAATAATTAAGTATGAACATACACATACATACATACATTATTTATATAAAATAATAGTGTTTGAATGTGTTAGTGTGTAATTATAGAGTGAATGGAATATCATGTCACGATAATTCAATCGGAATAGCTGTAATTGTGGCATTTATAATGGGTTTAAATTTCAGTATTTTAGAACTTAATACTGCTTTGACATTTTTTGCTAAATATATCTAAATAAATGATTTAGTATTCATATTATAAGTGCGTACGTTTATTACGATATATTGTGTGTGTTTGTTGTTCTCTTTCCCAAGAACTACGTATTGGATTTAGCTGAAATTTCGAGTACAGGAAGTTCAAACCTTAGATTAACATAGGATGTTACCACAGTTGACGAAGGACTATGAAATGTAGCGAGTAACATGTGTAATGTAGTGTGTCTTTGTACTTAAATACTTAAAAATAGGGTCTCGAAATAATAATCAGTACGAATTAAAGTAGCTTTAAAACTACGGAACAAACTTTTCTGCTGTGTTTTTAATAGATCAACTGGTCTGGAGGACTGGTCGTAAAATTATAAATAAAGCTATTAAAATGGCGTAGGAATCAAATAAAAGGGGTAAGGACATATTACTTATTATTAAGTTTTCTGAACGAAATATTGGTATAGAAATCTTAATGAGCGAGTCTGATCGATATTTTAAGCTTTAATTGAAATCCGACTTTCCTAAACCCATACTAATATTATAAATGTGAAAGTGTGTTTGTTTGTTTGTTCGTCCTTCCTTCACGCCGTAGCTACTAGCTAAGCAATTAATCGACCTGATTTTTGGCATTTAGTTGAAAAAATGGAGACTAACATAGGCTTTTAACTAGAAAAAAGGATTATAAGGTGGTCAAAGTTTATATGAAAGTCCAAGCGGACGGAGTGGCGGGCAACAGCCTTATATTCTTTTTTAATGAAATAAAAAGTATTTATATACTATATATAACATTAACAAAACTTATATCCAAGCGTGGGTTTGGCAAACTGCCTCAAAGCAGAAATGTTTAGGTGAACTCTGGCTTTCTGCCCACAGCTTCAAAGGACCGTTTTTTCCAGTTTATATGGGGCATTAAAATTAAATGCTACGACTAATTTATTTTATTTAAAATTAATTAGAGCAAGTTATGCGTGTTTCGTAATTTTTTTTTCTGTTGTGTTTATTTATAGATAGTTTTTTGAATATGTAAGGCTAAATTAATCTAATTGTACTGTAAAAAACATTTCGTCAAAAGATAGAAACTATGCATTTCATTATTGATGTCCTTGTGAGCCGGCCTTTAAGCGAAGAGGATTTGTGACAAAAAGGAATAAAGGATATGAAAATGTAAAAAACATACCGCCAATGCTGCTCATCGAACTCAGTTCAATCAATTCAGCTTAGTGGTTGTACTACCGCGCTTATAATTGTACTGTTTCTTACAAATAATATTATAAATGCGGTATACAAAAAATGTAACTACAAATATCGGTAAAAAAACTTTTAACTTAAATGATTCTATTTTATGTGCGCTGAAAACTAGAAAATAAATAAAGCTTTGTTAGACTGAAGTAAAAACGTGGCGCCTATTAATTTCAGTCCGAGGGGGGCAAATTTCAGATCAATCCGACTTCAGGAAGGTACTTAAATTTAAATTTCTAATTTTGACAAAAACAAATACCGTTTCAAGCTAAATAAAAAATATAATATGAAGGCTATTTTTACTTAGTCATTTTTGCTTTATATTTAATAGAGTAATCACAAATTCGGAGTAAAGAATTTTTCTAATCAAAAAACACGACTTATATACTCGCTTAACAGATTTAAAATTTTAACAAGCTCTATTTTTCATTTCACAATATAAATATAGCACAAAGTAGGTCACTTCAGATGAGGTATTAGTCATGTTTATGGCTACTATCTTTTGGCTTGATATTTTAATTTAAACTACGCTCGTTGAATCTTAAATTTCCATTGTTAATGTTCGCCGTTAAATTTCTCCACGATAAATTATACTCAAACGTATACACAATTAATCAATTAAATGTTGTTATGTATCGTCTAAGTTATTTAATTTTCGAAACGTTACGAAATTGCTAATACTTAATTGTAATATTGTATTTAAACTTTTATTATTTAGGACACATTAAAATTAATATTAATATTAAATTAAAATTTATTTTCTTTTCTTTTCTTTTCTAGTATATTTTAAGCCGTTTTGATATTGTAAATCAAACAGATTCTAAGTAGTATTTCTACCTATATGTAATTAATTATTCATCAATACGACATCAAGAAATAATAGGCAGCTTTTTATGTTTCATAGGTCTTAGATAATATGCCCATGGGTCTACGGATTATAGCCTATCAGTGTTTTGTTATTCTGCAACGTGAACAAATATGAATAAAAATTAATAAATATTTTCAGGACATTTATATACAGCGCCATCTAGTTCCAAGCTAAGCAGAAGCTTGTGTTATGGCAACTAGATAGTAGAATACTCGTAAATTACATATAGATACTTTTCTTTTGTAAACATATACATACAATACATAGCAATACCCAGACCCCAGAAAAATATAATTATAAATATAATTTATAAATTGCAAATATATTTTTCCGGTGTGGGAATCTAAACCACGACCCTTCGCGCAGAAAGCAGTTGTGCTACCACCGCGCCAAGCGGTCGTCTATATATAACAACTAGCTTTAAAATATAATTGATACTATCAAGCGCTATTCTAAAATCATATTATTTTAACCGATAAAATATTTTCGGTGAAATAAGTTACTTCACAGCTCAGAGCTTTCTCATCAATATCAAATACATAAGACGAGCATAATTCCCCTTTTATCGCATCAGAGCGATAAAATTGCCTAAAAATCGAGATTGAAGTATGTAAATGTAACAAAAGAACGGAGAAACGATCTCGCAATTCCAGGCATTATTGTATTACAACGATTACGTAGAAAAGGTATCAATATTCGCAATGTTCGAATATTCCGAAGCTTGGGTGTAGCTCATTTATACATAGGTATACCTCATATACCTAATGTCTATATAGCACATTGAAATTTTAATAGAATCAACACTATATCAGCTTTATTCGTTATCTTCTTCGGTACTTTATAATTAGTTTGAGTACGAGGACAAACGAGGAGTAACTTTAGAAAGAGATCAACTGCTAATTTTATGCTTCAAATGGCGGTATCTCTTTCGCACAATTCACAAACTTATCAGTAACTAATGTGCAAGGGAGATAGCGCTCTATAAACTTAAAATCAGTCTCATTAGCGTTCGATTAAGTATCCTCCAGTTTAAAGTGGTAGAAAAAGTGTTAAACAAATTCCTCTTCTATGTACATTTCGGACTCGCCTTCAAGTTAATAAAAGCGAATTGACTACAAAATCCCGTGGCGCAGTCCGCCTGACAAAGCGTCGCCAGCTCTATTTGTCTAACAAACGGATCTGTTTGAGGATTAACGTAACAAGTGCGATTGAGACGCCTTCGTCTCGGAGCTTGAAGCTTCCATGAGATTACGCGGTGCGTCATTTATGTGAGTAGGTAGCTGAGTATTGGAGAAACACTTTCTATTTATACTAGCGATGAGTAAGGGTTGAATTTCTCCTATACTTTATATTTATACTATGTAAAACAAATACAATCGATTGGATAATAATTTTATTTGTTAGGGCTGTTTAATTATAAAACAAAGAAGCAAGCATAGGTTGTTACAATTTCTTTCAATGTTGACGTTTGCATTATTTTGAAGTATCGAGTAATTAGTAATTTTTTTTATATACAATATTTAAGTATAGACTAAATTATAGTGATATTAACATTGCATAATATTTATGTAAGCATATATCCTTACTTGATGAGATGGAGAATAATAATAATAATAATAAAAGCCTTTATTCAGATAATGCTTACAGATTTTTAAATTACAACTAAAAATAAAATAAAAGTTTAATTTAGATTGCCATCGCACTGTCTGTTTGCCTATTGGCAAAGGCCTCCTCCAGCTGCCTCCATT
>DWAJ01006704.1:0-10101 GCA_018238005.1 Eurema mandarina | reverse complement strand
CAAGTGAGGCCACACATGGAATACTGCTCTCATCTCTGGGCCGGAGCCCCTCAGTACCAGCTCCTTCCATTTGACCGCCTTCAACATCGAGCGTCTCGGATGATTGACAGTACCGACCTTACTGATCAGCTTGATTCCCTGGCACTGCGAAGAGACGTCGCGTCTTTAAGCGTATTCTACCGCATCTATCATGGGGAGTGCTCAGAGGAGTTGTTCGGTTTGACACCCGCTGCTGATTTTCACCACCGCACTGCACGCCACAGGTTACAATACCATCCTCACCACCTTGACAGCTGGCAGTCAAGCACAGTGCGTTTTCGCAGGAACTTTTGCCACGCATGACCATCCTGTGGAATCAGCCTCCTCATACAGCGTTCCCGAACACGTACGACATAGAAACCTTCAAAAGAAGAGCGTACCTTTCCTTAAAAGGCCGGCAACACAGATTTATTAGATATGTTTTACACGAACAAATCAACCGAAAAAAGTGTTCCACGCACCAGCGGCAGCACACATACATAGTTTTGTCAATGCAAATAAACATAAGACCGGCCACCACGTGAACGGATTAAATGCGTCCTTGTCTAACTCACGACAAAACATATATTTTTATTTCTTTCTTTTTTCTAACGTAAAATAATCGAAATATTACGAAATATCAAAGATTGAAATCTATTATTAACTCGAAGTATGTATAAGCGTGCTTAAATGTGATACGAATTCCTTTGTCTTTATTATTTTTTGTATTATAATTGATACTATCAGTAGACATTCTAAACACACAAGATGGGCTTTTAAGTTTTTGCCAGAAACGTATAACTCGTCGCGTTGCCTAAAGCAGACTAATGATAAGATATCCTAATTAGGATGTTTTTGCATCTTCAAAATTTTGCGCCTATATATCTATTGAGTAAAATATCATTGGTTTTAATGAAATACCTAACTGCTTAATACGGTAATCAATACAATGCAATACAAAAATGCAAGTAACATCATGTTTACTCGAAATGTCTAAATATTTATAAAAATGAGTCAATCATAATCACAGATAATCAATTTTGTTTGAGTCAAACTCGCCATCGAGAAATATTATTTGTGACTAATAAACATCACAGTTCTTTTACTTAAATCACGAATGTGTACTTCCATCGAGTTCAAGGCAATAGAAACCTTACTAGGACAATTTCATTCATGAAAGTTGCCATAATATTAAGCTTAATATTTTTTTGTATGTTTTTTGTATAAATGTTATATGTAGTAGTATTCACTGGTCAAATCTTGATAAGAAATCGACGGGGTCTTACATCTGAAGTATTGCACAATATAAAACATTATTCATCGATATCAGAATATTCTCTTAAGTCTTACAAGGTTACAGTTATTTAAGCCTATAAGGATAATCTACGTCAAAATGACTCCCGGTGTTTCGAAATATTGATGTATTTTTCTAATTCGCGCGAATCTGGAGCAGTGCTCTACGGACATTTCGTACTCCGGGAGCAGTTATCGAGAGGTCCCGGCACCGACGTAAGTGTTACCGTTTTCGAAATACAACAGGTGTTGGAATCAAAATGACGTATGATTATCTTTTGCGTGACTTTTTGGTAACTTTTCTTTGTTTAAGCGATAGTTTACCTTTATTTTATATTTATAAGTATTAAAGAATGTCCGGTTGTAATGGAAAAATCCCTGGCGGCTGTTTTAGAGAGCAAAGAGGATCTTTCATCTGCTGACACTGACAGCGAGTTCGAGGTCAATCTGACCGAAGAAGACGTGCAGAGTGACGCTGAGAAGGCATTTGTAAACAAGGAGAAGGATCAAGAGTCATTAGCATCCAATCCCTCACCTCACCTGAAGGACATGTTGAACAATTACCACCATCTACAGCATCTCGTCGTATGATAACTGTGTCTCGGCCTTGCATGAGAGGTAAAATGAAGATTGCACGGAATATTATAAGGTCACAAGGGGTGCGAGATGAATTTGTCCTAATATTTATGAAGCTTTGCGTTGCTTCAATATTTTCTTTACTGATGAATTAAAATTATAAGAATACATTATCGAAAGGTGCTTTTGGACCAACCAAAGACAACACAGATGAGCCCAATCCAAAAAAATGGATGAAAATGGATAAAATGGTATACCTATGCTTGTTCTGTACGGTCTTTATGCCCTGAAAAAATTTTATCATAATTAATCCATCTTTTTATTTGTATGTCAGAAATTACTCAAAAATATTTAAAAAAGTATGTTATACTGCAAAATGTTTGTACATCAGAGACAAAATAAGAAATTCACCAGATAAAATAAAAACCGTTTGGTCAATCATTAATAATGAATTCGGTAAAAATAATAAAACATGTGATAATAGTATTAAAATTAATAATGATGGTTATAGACGACAGCTTAGATGTTGCACTAGCCTTTGAGAACTTCTTTACTAATATTCCTTTCAACGTTACTCGCAATCTAAATTCATCTTCAAATCTTGCGGAATCCCTTTTGAATGATAGTGTATCAGAGTGTAGTGTTTTATTTAAATTGCCTTCTACACATTTTATTAAAGCTTTTAAAAGTTTAAATTTTAAAAAACATGCGACCTTTGGGGCATGTCTGTATCCCTAGTTAATAATATAATCTATACTTATAATAAATCTGTAGAGAGGTCAATTCTGTACATGAAATACATTTCCAAAATAACTATCAGGGGGTGATTAGGGATCGATACTGATGCCAAAAATGCAATTAGTAAAATTCTTGTCTGTCTGTCTGTCTGTCTGTCTGGCCGTTATAGAAACAAAAACTACTGGACTGATTTTAATGAAACTTGGTACAATTATTCTTCATACTCCTGAGCAGGTTATAGGATACTTTTCATCACGCTACAATCAATAGGAGCGGAGCAGTGAAGAGTTATTTCCAAAAATAAAATACACTTTCTAAAAATGGCAAAAGAGAGGTCAAAATCTAAACTATAAAATTCATTTATTAAGTTTATTGTTTTTACATTTTAGATTACGTTTTTTGGGACTACAAATAGTGCATTCCTGCTGTAGACTCAAAACTTCATTGGGCTCTAAATCAATAACTATATACCACAGAGTAAAAATATTGATTGACTAGGTTGAGGACCTATAAAGGTATAACATGCTAAAATATTATTGAAATCTGAAGCATCAACATTTTTACCTGTCCGCTTGGCGTGGAATGCCCCACATTTCAATATTTACACAACCTAACACGACACATTACGTAAATCAGTATGGGCAGCCTGCCTTATCTTATCTGCCTTTACGCACTTTACAATTACCAAATGTAACTAATTTGTTCTTGACACAAGTGAATTCAAAATTATGATTATTTACTTGAAGTAATTAAATCAACTGTAGTAAGAATATTTGCAATTTGACACTCAGGGTATGCACAAATTAGTTATTTGAATCTCTATTTTAATGTCACACCTCGGGCGCTTCGACTAAATCTACTTAAAGTAATATTGGTTCGTTACAGAGTAATAAAACACTGTTTCTTTTGCTTTTAGACTAGAACAAAACTAGCGTGTAAAATTGTATAAAAAATAAATAAAATCGTTTATTAACCGGGGGTAGGTCTCTTTCGCAAGAGACCGATTGGTTGGGTACCCCCACAGTGCCAGAGATTCAACCGCCTGAACAGTGGTGTGCAAATGTCACTGTGCTCTGGTCTGAAGGGCACTGTATCCAGCGAGATTACTGGGCCTATGAGTCTTAACATCTTATGACTCAAAGTGGGGAGCGTCAATGTAGTACACCCCTGCCCGGAGCAAAGTTCTGGGTAGCACGACATTGGTCATGGGCTGGTGTTTCTCTTACCATCAGGAAGGCGTCCAGCTCGTCTCACTACTTAATAGAATAAAAAAAATTAAAAATTTAGCACATTTTATGAAATTTCCAAAAAAAAAACAAGCGTGTAAAATTATAATATTTATTTAAAAATTCATCACAGCAAAAGTAGGTATAAAAATAGTCGGTTTTCTTCACATCTTTTATCATCGAGTACTGAGATCATAGCACAGGAGTTGTGTCGTCCATTTTCTTTGTTCGATGCAAGACGTCTGTTTATTGTCCTTATATAATTTAATTTAATATGTACTTTGTATAAATAACAATACACTCAAAACAATGATTATTCATCTGAAAAAATAATAAGGTGGTTTATAGGTGTCTACAATTAATTGATAACATATTTGATTCATCACGATATAATTATCACCTGCGTTTCTAAAAGAATCGTAAACCATCCCTCTCGCCCTCCAATGGAAATATTGAACGAATCTGAAAAAGCATTCATACCTTATGCCGGCTATACACACTCGACGGGACTCTCTCGCCGAGAGCCTCGGCCGAAAAGTCTCTCGTCGAGAGCATGCCTGTACACACTCGTTCTAACATTTGAAATGAAGACATACACGAGAATGGACGTAGAAATAGCTGCTGCTATTTGTTTTTGTGCCGTGAGCTATTATAATTTTCTAAACACTTACTACAATAGAAAAATTCTCAAACCATGGAGAAAAAGAAGATGGTGGATGATTAGTATGCACCGCAGTAGAAACAGGTAAATATATATTAAAACTTCCTGAATAGTTAATAAATACAGTCAGCGAGCTACTAAATGAACGAGAGTGTACATGCTCGCTCTCGTTGACTTCGCGAGAGCCAACAAGACCCTAAGACCGATTACACACAGCTAATTTCGCCGTCTAAATCGCGTTCAAAAAATTTTTGTCAGCTCCGTGTAATCGCAAAAACTAGCTGCCGTCTGAATGTGCAAATGTGTGCTATACGCACACGCGATAACTTGAATGAGATCATTCAAAAGGTGGCCGTTCTAACGCATACATACATTTCGCACTTTCGGAATGTGAGTATGTGTGCGTCAAGCACGCTTCCTTGACGCACACACTTACAATCCACTATTTACAAACGTATAAGCTGTCGATCAGCGGTTTTTTTAAACCGCGCGCATTGTCGTCCCCTCGATACCTTTATTTTTGACTTCTGCGCAGGTTTCGTTCAGCGAAATTTATACCTTTCTTTTTGGTCTTTTTGACTCAGGCGCAAAATACCGACAAGCCATCGAGAGCGACCGAGACGAGAACGTGAGCGCGAGGCGAGACGAGAGCGCCCTGTACACACGCGCGCTCGGCCTGTCTTGGGGTGTCTCGACGAGTGTGTACAACCGGCATTAATATCTAAATCTTGTTCGATTTTAAGATAAATTACTTTCTACGTCATACAAAACATACCCCAAACTTGCTAAATTTAAATAATGAAAAACATACCCCAACATAATAACGCAGGCCACCGCTATAATAATGCTCTGTATGTAGATAGCCCCAGGTAATGTAGCCACTGTAAAAGCATACACTGTGTTGTATATAAGAGGAGAAATAACTGGCGCGAATCCCTCTACAGCTGATATAAGAACAAATATTTTCGCCACGTCTTCTGAAGGTAACGTTTTACTAATGAAGGAGCGTATCAGAGCACTCGCAAGTCCTTTGAATATTGAGATAAATGAACCTGGAAATAACCAGAATATAAGTTGATATATAATTTGTGATGAGATAGTTTTTAACTAATTAAGAGTGAAATAAAGTCAATTAAGTAGGAGTATGGAAGTCGATTTAGACTGCTAAAACAAAAAAAAACATACGGTCGAATTGAGAAACCTTCCTCCTTTTTTGAAATCAGTTAAAAATACGTTTGTGATTCAGATAGAAAAGTGTTTTTACGTAGTGTTTATACTTTATTTACTTTATGTACTCTCCTACTATGGACATTTTTAACCATAATAATTAAGGCAGCATAGGAAACTTTAATTGACGTAAGTATTATGGTTCGTAGGTCGTGACGTAAAATCATTAAATGCAAATTATTCGCTTATTTAAAACTAGCTGTCGCCTGCGACTTCGTCCGTGTTTCCGTCGTTTTTTCGTAAAAAATCGACTTTAAAACTTAAGTATAACTTTGGTGTTTCTATACCAATTTCTATGATTCTTAATAGTTAATAAATTATTAACTATATAGCTAACATTATTAATAATGTTTATTAATAATTATTAATAATAATGTTAGCTTTTTATTTAGGATTGACTGAGAGTGTTAAAAAAGTAGACATATACTATATTAGAAATCTTCGAATCGAGCTATCGGGATTTACCTACACGTGTTATTGTGAGTCAACCATAAAAGATATATGCTGTCGTAGAATATTTTTTACATAATATTATGGAAAACATTTTCATCATACATGTTTTCTCTGTAGCTTTAACCAATAAGGTTGTACACGCGACAAGCGGAAGCTTAAAAATTGGAGCAACTTCTCCCGTTTTCCCAACATTTTCCTTCACTGCTCTGTTTCTGTTGATTGTAGCGTTATGAATAGTATCCTATAACCTGCTCAGAAGTATGAAGAATAATTGTACCAAGTTTCGTTAAAATCCGTAGTTTTTGTTTCTATAACCATCCCTTATGATTCCCTGATAGTTATTTTGGAAATATATTTAATGTACAGAATTATTACTCCTACAGATTCCTCTCTACAGATTTATTATAAGTATAGATGACTTATAAATATCCAAAATCGAATCTTTAATCTTTAAATAAATGAATACCCACCTAAGTACATGTACCACCAGTCTACAGCAAGTATCTTTAAAATATATTCGGCAATACTCGGAGCGAGTCCGAATATAGAAAATGAAATGTCACCCATTCTCAATAGCTTTTGTACAACCATTACGCCAAGGAAGCCTCCAATGAAGGAAATAGACGTACTAACTGCTGAATATGTGGTATAATCTTGCAATGACCAATGAAGCTGTTGTCTGGAAAAAAGGTATTCCAGTATATCCGTACCATACGTAGACAAGACTAGTAGAAATTTCGTTACAATTATCAATATAATCTGAACTCTTCCGTTATTCGGCCGCCTTTTAAATGATTCTCTGAACAAATCTTTTACAAGCAAAAGATCAAAGACTCGTGTAGCCCCGCCCTAAAATATAAAAATATGATATTATAATAAAATGGATAATATTATGAACATGTATTCTTTTCATACGGTATCATACCTGTAGTGCAGTATTCAGCGACTCTTTTATAAAAACTTTCATAAATGTATACGCGAATACGTTCAATGTAGAGGCCAAAAGTAAGAGATAAATGTTTCCAAATCTCAATATCAAGTAAGAGCTCAAAATGGAACCGATTACTGTTCCAGATGATGTTGAAGCTTCCACCAGTGTCATTCTGAATTATAAGAAAACGAATTTAAACTTATACTGTCATAATTTATAGAAAGAAAGGTAGAATGTACCTTCTGCTTTCGATGACAAAAAACATCCTCATAATTTCATAAAATTATTATCTTATTTACATGTAAATATTATGAGATAATTACAGAGGTCTATTTATTATAATTTAAGTTTATAAATACTTAACTGTAAGATATAAGGATATTATAGTTAAAAAGCAAAGTATAACTTTCAGAATTTGCAAGAATTTACTTACCTAAGAGCGGTGCTTTCTTTCGAACTAGTATCACTAACATAACAATATGCCCCAGTAAATAATACCACATAACCGCCTGTCACTGAAAATGGTACTACGGTAGCAATATACCACCACGGTCCTAAATTGTCAATTAAACCGAAAATGACTACTAATATGCTGGTTATTGAAGATCCTGGAATACAAACAATAAAGAAAGTAAAAAAAATATTTTCAATTTTATACTTATTTTGTATATTTTTAGTCGTATTACAAACTGCTTACCTAAAAGGGACCATGTCATTAACGGCTTACGGCCATTCGTGTCCGACCATGCGCCGAGGAAAAAAGACAA
This sequence comes from Eurema mandarina, assembly GCA_018238005.1. Classification (NCBI taxonomy): domain Eukaryota; kingdom Metazoa; phylum Arthropoda; class Insecta; order Lepidoptera; family Pieridae; genus Eurema; species Eurema mandarina. Next base: position 2,211 of record DWAJ01006704.1, on the reverse strand, counting down.
AAATGCTGGAACAATTGATTCCAGCAACCCTTTAACCGTAGTCACGACAGCGGTGTACTCCTGAACCTCTGCCTCCAAGTGGTTCGTCGCGTTGGTTTTGATAGGAGATAGAAATGGCTGACATTCTGCCTTGGTGTAGTTCAGTGCATGTACACAAGTGCGGTAAAGCACAATGTTACTTACTGCAACACCTAAGTAAATAAAACTTTGTGTTTACATAGCCTACATACTGACATCCTCGAAATGATTTATTACCTACTTGCTCGATAAATTGAAGGAAAATATAATACCTATAGCGTGATACCTACACAATATAATGGAAAATATAGGCAATATTTATAGACACTTGTAATATTTTTTAGTATTATTCATCGAAGGTAAGGATAATATGGTTAAAGTTATTGAGAAGATTATTCAGTAAAAAATGTTAAATTAAAGGAAAGAACTTAATGAAGAAAAAATTTAAATAATTTCGTACATAGGTAGCCTGTACTAAAACGCTTAAATTTGTGAGCTTGTATTATATACCTACATATTATAAGTAGATGTTTGTTACGTTTTACGAAATAATTACGTGAACGGATTTTACTGAAATGTGGCAAACAGGTAATAACTAAATAACTTTGCCACAGGGTTTAAAACGAGGTACATTAAGTGAATACATAAACCTGTAAATAATTTAGAAGCTCAAATAATTTTACGTAATTATGAATTAAAAGGTGTATTATTTAATTCATCCTTTCATTATATAATATATAGCGTAGCGGCATATTTTCGATATTAAGTTAATTTTATGTATTCAAAATTGTTGGTTGTAACAATTATCACAGAGCTGCTTAAATAACAATGCCAAGTAAAACAATAAGTGTTAGTTTCGATAAATCGATATCGTATAGATTGTTGTGGCATTTACTTGGTACCTTGGTAAATTATTTTATAAATATACATATTTTACGTTTGAAATTATTTTTAAAGGCTGTGATTTAATCATATTAAAAATCAACGCATATTTTGCAATTATAAAGCAAATAATAAAAAAAAACTTATTACTGGTAAGTGACATAGCAGCTATACTGAGAACACCGACAACTCAATAGTATTGCTGATTGATCTCTTCGGTAAATTCACGTTTAACGTGGGTTCTTCATTTCGGTCTGGCATTTTACTCTTTCTTAAAACTTAACACTTTTATATAAGTAATGTTTATTATAAAAATTGTTGTAACACACTAAACTTTACACACCTTTTTAACTTAATAATAAAATAAAAATAAGCACCACTCTTCGATTACATTAGCTAATATAGTATGAGTTATGATGAATAATTTTTAAACGAATAGATACAGTTCTATCTGAGATAATGTTTATCACACAACGAAAATTGAATACAGTACTTATACAGTATGTTTTTTAACTGGCGTCGGACCCGAAAGGGTAATATTGTCTACCTATAAACCTTTTCGAATAAAATAAAATAAAAAATCTTTATCTAAAAATAACAATACAATAAAGTTTTAAAGATTATGTTTCTATTGAAAAATTGAACCATAATCAAGGAAATTCACAAATGCTAGCAACTCACCTACGGTTTGTTGACCCTGTAGTCGCTATCAGCTGATTAATTCAGTAGTCATTGTAAGCAAGGGCTGTCGATCTAAGATGTAATATTTTTTTTTATAAAATAACCTTACGTCTTTATCCCCGAAGGGTAAGACGTATGTTACGTGTATTAAAATCGCTAGTTATTTTTTAGTCCCAATGTAACACGGGGCGAACTTGATATCATCCGGTCATATTATTTGGCAAGCTAGTAGTAATATCTATACTAATATATAAAACTGAAGAGTTTGTTTGTTTGTTTGTTTGTTTGAACGCGCTTATCTCAGAATCTACTGGTTCGAATCTATACTTAATATATAAAGCTGAAGAGTTTGTTTGTTTGTTTGTTTGTTTGAACGCGCTAATCTCAGGATCTGCTGCAGAAGAAGGCTTTAGGCTACATAACATCACGCTGCGACTTATAGGAGCGAAGATATAATGGAAAATATGGAAAAAACTGGGAAAATTATTCATCTTTGAGGGCGGGCGAAAACGGTTCAAGATACAAAAATAATATGTATGAAAGAATTATTCCTCTTTAAATGATCTAAAAAAAAGTCCGCGACAGTATATGTCTATCTTCTAAGATTGACTCACTATAACATAATAATAG
>DWAJ01006703.1:0-10102 GCA_018238005.1 Eurema mandarina | reverse complement strand
GAAAAGTGTGAGTGAGTGTGTCAGTGTGTGAGTGTGTGGGTGTGTGTGTGTGTGTGTGTGTGTGTGTGTAAGTGTGTGTGTGTGTGTGTGTGTGGGTGTGTGTGGGTGTGATTGTGTCTGATAATGAAGAAATAAAAGTAATTTTATCTGTTAGATATTATACAAATTTTAAATTACGTATTACATATTACATATTAGACTAATGAACTACGCAGTCGTACATATTTTTTTAATGCTCTTATTTATTAGTAATATAACATTGTTAACACTTTATTTAAAAAGGTAAATATATCTGTATAAGATATAATCTATAACCAATCTTTCTAAACTAACTTATACAGACTTGCTCTCATAGAACGAAATCTTCAAGGTTCACTTCACTAGAAGCTTTACCCATAGAAGAAAAAGAGCAGTTGAAGCTTACAACTATGTTTATTGTAATTGAAATACACTATGTAATGTGGCTGTTATTATATCTAATTATTGTTAAGATATTATTTATTGTCTTTATCAATAACAACTATTCAATATAGCACCATACTACGCCGTGAATAATTCGTATCTTGATCAACACAATCTACTAAACGTCTACTGTGTACGAAGGCTTAGACCACTTAAATCTTATTTTCTAAGAGATTTCATGTAATCTCTCAGAATACAGAATAAACGTATTCTGAGCATAAAACAGATTAGAAGAAAGGAAAAATTTTTCTAATGGGAGAAACCGGTTATTGTAATACAGTTTTTTTTCTACTTCAAAGCCATGGTTATATACATTTATGTTAAAAAATACGGAAAGGTAATAACTAAGCAGCTAGCTAGTTGTAGCAACATTTGTTTTATTATCTAAAAGCTTAGCTATAATTACGTTAAAATTGTATCTATGCCTTTATCTACATACTTAGTAACTCTATCGTAGAGGAAAGCTATCATAATGTCCACGATATTGAAAGTCACATAGTAAAAACAATACAGTATTGATATAATATTATTATAACAAAGATAAAGCCTCGTTGCTGCGTTATCTTAGCTTCAGATCGAGCCCACCGATTGACGTCACGCCTACAGGGTCAGCGCATTTTATTAATGTAACATAATACAATCATGTCGGTATCATATATACGTATTATCACACGTTTTGAAAAAATATAACAATATAATCGCCAGCTCGTTCATCTACAATTTATAAAAATGAACCGTCAAATGTGTTGCCAAGTGCATAACTTAATAATACCTGAACCGATTTCAAATTTATTTTTTTAACAATATTCTTTTAAATTCGAGGGTGTTTCTAAAACAGAGAAAAAGGGCTACTCTTTTTCTCTAACCTCTCGCCTAAGCGTAGGGTATAAAATTACAAGTAGGTTAGGGTGCACGAAGTCGCGTTAAACCCGCTGTTTAGAACTAAAATTGCTTTAAATTATTTTAAAAAGGAAGACTTATACCATATGCTCATTTGAACAAATATAAAGTACTAGCTGTTGCCCGCGACTCCGTCCGCTTGGACTTTCATATAAACTTTAACCCCCCCTTCCCCCCTTATAACCCTTTTTTCCAGTTAAAAAGCCTATGTTTTATGTCAGGCTCTGGACCATTGTGTACCAAATTTCATTACAATCGGTTTAGCGGTTTGGCCGTGAAAGCTTAAAATTATAAAAAGTTTCAACCCCTTGCGCAACTTTTTGGGGGTTGATGTAAGAAAAAAAAGAAGCCTATATCCTTCCCCAGACTTTAGACCATCAGTGTACCAAATTTCTTTCTAATCGGTTCAGTAGTGTTAGCGAGATGGAAAGACAGACAGACAGAGTTACCTTCGCATTTATAATATTAGTATGGATTAGTCTAAGACTATATGTTTATCAATGTATGTTGTTTGTATATATGCGTATATACGTACGTGGGTTTTAATTTTTGTTCGCATTCCTTTTAAATAATTCATCACTTTTGTAAAACGAACGCATCCCTTTAAACATTTATTTATAGTAGGTACGTACTAAAAGCCACTAAACAGAAATATTATTTTTTCGTAAAAAATAGTCTTTGATAATTCAATACTTTTTAAAGAAATCATTAGCAATCTAATTGATTTTATCTTCAATAAGTGACAAGGCTACTTTAACACTACAGCGGGTCTATACTCAAACAAAGCTACTATTGAAATATATATCTATATTACTTAAATTTAACACCTACAACAAATAGCCCAATAAAAGCAAACTAAAGTCTCCAAGTGGGTGTGACCACACACCTTTAAAACTGCCTCATTTAATCGTTAATTATATTAACTTTTGCCTATTCAATTACGTATATTACAATTTGAATATTTAAGTTCGGGCATTGGCCTTCATAATATTTATTATTTACTATACATCATTATTTTTTTCCTTATTATTGGATACGCTCTAATGATACGCAATTTTTCTTCATCTTGTTTTCTTTACGTCAAAAAATTAAGTGGTAATTGACAGATAAGTTTGTTAAAGTTTTTGACCCATAGCATATTTTTTTGTGTATTAGCAACCGGATAATATGATGCCGCCATTTCAATTAATTTTCACCATTCGTAGGTACCTACTAGGTAGATACAATACAAAAACTAGATACTGTAGATGCGATAGACTTACAGATTATAATTCTAATAAATCTTCATAGTGAAACTAAAAGACATGTTCCACTACTGTTGCGTACATTTGATTCGATATCGTCGTTTTTAAAATTACTTAAATTGCAACTCAAGTTGAAATCAGCTTAATAAAATAAAAACTAATCAAAACATAGACAGGTAGACATTTTATTCCTTTACTCGTCTAAATAAAAATTATTGTTTACATGTTTCTTTGGCTTTTCGAATTGATTATATTAAATAGCTAATACAATGAATAGACACTGACCTATTCACTCATTGAATGACTAATTATATTTGAAATAACATGAAAATTTAAATTAAAATGACAGTTACTTTATTCATTTTAAATATGCATATCAAAAACAAAGGTGACCGGTAGTAATTTAAATTTATAGCTGTAACACATATGCCATTAACGTATTGTTACTTCATTTAAACTTAAAAAGTTTCTATTTCACTAAGCGTTATCTTAATTGGTTTCTTGTCAGTACGCTTAAATGGTTATTAAATCTTTAACGCCTTGTTTCCTGACCTACCTCTACTATATTACAAAAACACTTAAGTACTGAGATTTGACTCGACAAATACTTTAGTTATGTTTCGTTTTCGTTATCTCTTTATCTCAAAGTTTACTCAACTCATGATAATTATTATAAAATTTAGTAAAGATGAAAACTACGGTACCGTATTTCATTCAACTTTAAAGTTACTTTTTATATTCACATACTCGTATATCATAAAATGTGTCAAGATTTATTTATGCCTAATAAAAATTTATTGTGTATTGTAAATCATACATTTACATAATCGTATATTTTATCAGACAGAAAAATTAAAAGTTAAACGAAGACCAACATTTATCAACTTGACCACATTTGTGGTCATGTTGACGTCAACTACTAATAATTGTTTTCATGTAAGGATGATTAAAAAAGCAAGCTATATAAAAAATGTGTTAATGCGGCTATTAACTATATTGCAACTGCGTATTTCTTTGAACGCAGAGTTTAATTTTTAAATACAAAGCGACCAGTTGTTTTGATAGTTGGCAACCCAAGTCCCGACGACCGACGTTTATGAAGGGGTGGAAGGGTGCGGGACGTGAACAGCCGGCGAGGGTTAGACGCAAAGTATGTTCGTTCGTCTTTGTCATTTAATATATTCAAATTTCAAAGCATAAAAGTATTACTATAAATATATTCAATAGAATTTGCTCTTATGTACTAGGAAAAGTAGTGTATTTGAAGAATTCAATTGAAGAACCGTGTATCGTTGAATTGTGTTTTTGTAGAAGGAAACGAAAGAGGTTATGTTGACACGGGACCCGCAACTCTTTGTAAGTTAGAGTCTAGTATTTTATTTACCATGTTGTTATTTATAAATAACGTTTAAAATTTACTAATCATAAGAAACAGAAGAATTTTAGCTAAAGAGTAGCTTAGAGAAAAATGAAAATTAGTATCAAAATCTTTCACAAATATATAACGTAACATAAGATTTTACTAGAAATATTAACGTTCTCATCATTCTTTCCTACATTAATTTTTACCAGTATTTTTACAAGTAAATTAGGTAATAGCGACGATGACGATGTTCTTTGGTTATTTGACTTATTTGCAATGTAAACATCTAATTAATTATTAGCTTGTCCTTGACATAGAATTCCGACCAATTTGGGCAATTAGTAATTCACATTCCGAGTTTATCATTTACTACGTTTTTAATTTTTGTCTATATCCACTATCCAGTTCATCAAACTAAAATACGAAACGCGAGTACTATAAACCTTATAGTACTCAAACAATAAAATTAAGCTTAATCTCGGTTCTATATTAACAACTTTCACACAATTGTAATTTAAAAAAAAAAAGAAATTATTAGTTACACAAAAAATATATATTAACAGGTAATAAATAGACATTTAAGTCTAAAACAAAAACAATCAATTTGTAAAGTTTGATTTTGAGTTGTAATAGAAATTAAGGCCGCGAAACTTGAAGGGGAGAACATTTTATTTTATTTCGACTTATTAATGCACTATTTATAAAAGCGTATGGAAAATATAACAAAAAATGTCCTCAAAATGCTATAAATAGCAAGTAATCCTGTAAAATTACATAATTACACTTGAAAACAATTTATTATTACTTTTCAATAAACATTACGTAATTTTTCCAACGCCTCCGGTACAAGCGCAAACAATGGGTAATTGTAATCTATTATTCTCTAATTGATAAGACGCAAAACCTTTTATATGCTACTACTTATCCTTAGTCATCGAAAAAAAGTGTTATTATTATTAATTGCTGGTTATTTACGAGTAATATTCATAATGCTGTTGCGATTTCTTCTGTATATCGTACCGTCGTACGTCATAGGTAACTACTTATAACAATAACAACAAAAAATATTACTTGAGCCAAATTTTTAGCTTTCAGCTTTTATTAAATAACTAGCTGTTGCTCGCGACTTCGTCCCCGTCGGATCTATTTATATTATTATGTTATAGTGAGTCAATCTTAGAAGATAGACATATACTGTCGCGGACTTTTTTTTAGATCATTTAAAGAGGAATAATTCTTTCATACATATTATTTTTGTAATTGTACATTGTATTTTGCAAAGGAACCCTCAAAGATGAATAATTTTCCCCGTTTTTTCCATATTTTCCATTATATCTTCGCTCCTATTAGTCGCAGCATGATGTTATATAGCCTAAAGCCTTCCTCGATAAATGGTCAATTCAATAAAAAAACAATTTCTCAATTCTAACCAGTAGATCCTGAGTTTAGCGCGTTCAAACAAACAAACAAACAAACTCTTCAGCTTTATATATTAGTTATATATAGAATTTGTCGATATCAACTAAAGTATATTATGTTTCCGTGTCAATACCGGAATATAAAGAGTATCCCATATCATATACTTCAGCCCAATTCATTCAGTAGTTTTACCGTGAAAGAACAACAAACAAAAAACATTCATTATTTGTAAAAAAATCAACTGTCTTTGTGCTAGTCTTGATACATAGCCATAGAATATAGAAAGAGAACAACAACATTGAAAGACAGTGAAATCAAAGTCAAAATATATTATTCGTTTCGTTTACGGAATCCTAATTAGGACAAATTTAATCACACTAAAATCATTTAATAAAAACTTAATTTATAATTTATAACCATATTTTAGAATAAAAAGCTAAATAAGTTATTAAAAAAGTAATCAGTATCAATTAAATTTAAAAATTTCCGCACGAAAGAGCAACACATCCTCATTATTATCTTAAATTAACAGGATGTAACGCAGAAATAATGAGTTATTTATAATAATTAATACATTTTAAATAATATACGCGATAGGTCTTATTTATGAGTAAAATTTTATAACTTTTAATTCAAAATAATGTTTTAAATTGTACATTGAACGCTATTAATAAGCTACGCTATATATTTTTTTTAATGTTAATGTCAAAATCCAAATGTCACTTTGTAGTTTATTTAAAAAAATAAGCTTCATTCGAAAAGGAAAAATTTAAAGCTTACTTAACACTAATAGGATTAAAATAGAATGCAAATGTCTAGAAATAGCAAATATTACCGCCATCCTGCCCAAGCTTGCAACTTTCACAGACACTTGAAACACAAAACTTAAAACCTCGGACCTCCTTGGTCGAACTTAAAACTTTCAAACTTAAAAAAAATAAAGAACGAAAAGAAAAAATAAACGTCACCGGGACATTTAATACTTTTGGCGGGAACGCTTTACGCGTAATCGCGCGGACGAAATTCGAATTTCGAATGAAGCGGACGCGTGGTCGCCGTCTGCGGCCAGTGACGTCATAGAACCGGTATATGTTGTCCCATGCATTCCAATTTTAAACTATTCTTATTTCAACCTTCTTTCATACCTAATAAAGTTCATTTTTCTTTAAATATCAGTTTTGTTTTTCTCACCGCTGGCATTATGGGGAAATGAGCTTTATTTTTGTACGAGTAAGGTATTAAATAGATTAACAGAGAATCTTTGTAAGCGTTACGGTTTTGTAGAACTAAAAAATGGGTGGTCATGCTTTAGAGCGCTTTACGCTGCATTTGTGAGATACAAGCCGTAGTATTTCATACATTTATAACTTAACTAGTTCGGGCCCGCGTTCTTTCTACTTAATATTGTGGTTCTTTCTTTATTTTCATTATCTTAATACATATAAATAAATAACGTGTCACGTTGTATGTCCGCGATTGACATCAAAACTACTAAGGTAAACCGATTTTTAATTAAATTTTCTCACCGTGTATAATAAATATTAGTTTTAAAATTTAAAATTACTCTTAGTTAGTCAGAAATGATTCATCTACAATGCTATGTTCGTTCCTTAACAATAGGAAAATTATTTTACGCAAATGCGTAAGAACTTTAAACCCCAACTCATGACTATAACAGTACAGTAGGCTATGAAACTTGATTAACGAATTTAAATTTACCAATTATTTATTTTGCTTGTTCGCTCGGGTTTGAACCACTTCCCACCGACCGGCATCAAGTAATGACATTTAATTACAATGATATTGTATTAAATAGATATGTTATAAGTGCAAAATTTTGAAGACGCAAAAACATCCTAATTAGGACGTCTTACCTTTAAGTTGGTGGCCGGTGCATTGACGCGCAACTGACAAAACTAACTATATCTTTCTTTGGTTTTATCATGTGTCTCTTTTCTACCGTGTTGACTTGTATGTATGTGTGTTGCCGCTGCTGTGCGGAACACTTTTCTGTTGATTTGTATGGGATGTCATTGCGTGTCATTTTTCCCCTTTGTATAAGAAGGCAATTAATTATATTCCTATATCCTTATAGGATTTAACACTTTTCGTTTTACCTCTTAAAAGGCAGGCGACGCGTTCGGGATTTTTTCCTCTTAATCCATGACGACAATAAAGGATATTAAATAAATTAATTAATTAAAATACGTATAATTCAGGCTTTTACAATAATTTATAAAAAACTAGCCCATATAACATTATTAGTAAGTGTGTTAGTAACAATGAAGTATTCCCGTACCCTTTTTTCCCCTTTTATCAAAAATTCCTTTCCCTTCAACCTCAACTTAAAGGTCGGCAACATATTCGTGAGGCATTTAGCTTTGCGTTCACGCTCCGATAACAACGTAATTTCCTCAGTAAAAACTATTCAAGGTTATAACATATCAAGTATGACGCTATGGCGAGCCCCCGCAACTTAACTCATCAAGCGGAAAGCGCTTTATAAAGCTTAGAATATACTGACTAATCATTGAATAATAATACCTAGAACCACAGTATGAGCACGCAAAGTGAAGCCATTTCGAAGTAGATAATTTCGTCTACTTTCATAGATAATTGCTGCGTCTCATCAAAATAAATAAAATAAAATGAAAATTAAAATATCTTTATATTATCTCCAAGACTTATGAGAAAAAAAACTTACAATATGAAACTTCGTATGTATTTCGTGAATTTCAATTTTTCTACATTTATAGGGTAAATGTCTTAAAGCAGTAACATTATCGGTGTGCTTGTGTGTGTGTCATCGAGTATAAGAAAGTGCTGTTAACACCTACATGTATACAGTTGTGGCTTCACTTACGGCGGACCGATTGTTAAGGGACTATCAGTCTATGCGTTATACGTCTATAGTGATAAGCAAGTATGACGCTATGTCGAGCCTCTGCGACCTAACTCGGCAAGGAAAAGCGCTTTATAAACTTAGAAATTACTTACTAATAGTAATAACTCGAAACTTTGAGGATATAATATGTATGTTTGTATGTTTGTTGCTCTCACGCAAAAAAGATTTTATAGTTAAGTAAATAAATAAATAAATAAAATTTTCAGTACATTTATACATAGCGCCGTCTAGTTCCAAGCAAAGGAGAAGCTTGAGTTATGGCAACTAGATAACGGAATAAACTACATAATATACATACTTTTCTTTTGTTAATACATACATACAATATAGCAACACCCAGACCCCAGAAAAATACAAATGTACATTACAAATATATGTGTCCGGAGTGGGGATCGAACCCACGACCCTTCGCGCAGACAGCAATTGTGCTACCACAAGACAAGCGGTCGTCAGTAGTCTCAACTGTTATAATTTGAAGTGTCTGTGTACATGTGTATGTGGCGTCGTAGCTTTAATGAGGTTTTTTGTTTGAAATGTATATCAGTCGCGAGTGTTCTTAGCTATGTTTGGTGGAAATCGGTTCAGGTGTTCAATGTCATCAGGTGGTGTGTTAGGTGCGATAGGAATGTTACACGCTCAGTTTGCTTGCTTTTTTTCATCGGGGGTTTATGTATTTAGTAAATTATTTAAGAAATTATTTTACTAAATACTGGAAACGCAATAAAGCTTTGTACTTAGCTTTATCCATGAGATGGTACATCTAAGCTAAGTTGCATAAAAAGAGGAAAAAATGAAACTGCAGAAAATTCTAATTTATAGTTTATTTCACTTCAATATATCTTGTTATCAAATATCTTATATAGTTAATACATATATTATGACATACAGAACACGCCTTTTATACTATAGAAACTTAAATCATGGTTCAATTATTGCATAGGCATAAATAAATTTAAATAAATATTTTCAGGACATTTATACATAGCGCCATCTAGTTCCAAGCTAAACAGAAGCTTGTGTTATGGCAACTAGATAACGGAATAAATTACATATACATACTTTTCTTTTGTAAATACATATATACAATACATATGCATGTATTATACACACAAACCTTCCTCTTGAATCACTCTATCTGATAAAGAAACCGCATGAAAATGGGTTGCGTAGTTTTAAAGTTTAACGCATATATATAAGGTCAGACAGAATCAAGCGACATTGTTTTATACTATTTAATGACTAGTTGTTGCACGTGACTTTGTAATAGACGGGCTATTTCTACACTATAATATAATATTATGAAGAGTGAAGATTTGTATTTTTATATGTAACGAATAAACACAAAAAGTACTGGATCGATTTTAATAATTCTTTTTTTCATTAGAAAGTTACAATTTTAGTAAGTTAGTTTAGTAAGTTAATTAGTACCAATGGCTATATTTAGTACTATGTCTACCCGTGCGAAGCCGGGACGGTCTACTAGTCTCTTATAAATGAGAAGTTTTTAAAAGACCTAAAACATTTAAAAGAACTTCAGCGTAAAAGAAATGTTTATTTTAATTTCCTCGTTCGGCCAAATATACTATCCATACTAATGTTATAAATGCGAAAGTAAAAAAAGTAAGTGTCTGTCGGTCTGTCTTTTCATCACGCTAAAACTACGAAACTAAACTACAAAAGCCTTTAACGGGGGTAGGTCTCTTTCGCAGGAGACCGACTGGGTGGGTACCCCCACAGTGCCAGACATTCTACCGCCTGAACAGTGACGTGAAAATGTCACTGTGCTCCGGTCTGAAGGGCACTGTAGCC
>DWAJ01006702.1:0-10103 GCA_018238005.1 Eurema mandarina | reverse complement strand
CGACTGGGACAACCAATCAACGCTCGCGCACCCGACGATCACGCGCCCCGCGCGCCGCGCCGTTACCTCAATACCTTATTTTTGACTTCTGCGCAGGTTTCGTTCAGCGCTAAAGATTCGTGACGCGACCTATAATCGGTCAGCTTCAACCGGAAACATTCGCATTGCTAAGGGATTTGTAAATGAGTTGCTAATTTTGGATCAGACGTGATCTCTAATATTTATAATTGTAAATTAAAATCCATAAATAGAAAACTCTAACTATGATATTAAAGTTACTATCAAATATATTAGCCAGAAGAGGACTACCATAGATCATACGAGAAGTCAGGAGACGGAGAAATAGGGTACTCTCGCAAGAAGACCGGTGGAGGCAAGAAAGGGTACCAGCATTTCGACTCGTACCACAAGAAGGCTGGTGATAATTACGAGTTTGAGAAGCAGGATTCGTATGGGCATGATGAGGAGGAACAAGCTGGTGCTCACAGCCACCATGATGAGAGACAAGGTATTGTTACTGAATTGCATTGAACTCAAAGAATGTTGATGAAATTCCATGCAAATATAATTAATAATTGTAATATGCTGTGACCCGGGATTTCAAACGTCCTTGCTCATTTAGAGTTAATATTATGACGTACTATATTTTACTTTTCTTGACATAAAGCGGCTTTATAAACGTAAGGAAATTAAAAAAATAAGAATTGAAAGGTCCACAATATTTCAACAGTCCCAAAAACACGTCTCTTAATAAAGTGTATGACAATACTAATTTCGATATACTATGATACACTTATAATGGGGAGTAAATATATTATAAACTTTTACAATATTCACACACAATGTCTAATTATCTCTCTGAACTAAAAATATTATCTGTAGCACACTCATGTTACTTTTTTTCCAGCTGACGACTATCGTGAACCCGAAAGAGATGAAGAAGAACGTGAGTCAGAAGAGAAACCCAAAAAACAAAAGAAGAATAAAGAAGAATTGAGGTACGAAAAATTCTAAGTAGATTTTATGTTTATTGTTTTTAATTGTTTTAGTAGGTAAGAGTTAAGTTTACTGAAAAGAATAGTAATCATAATTTATGTAACGTTTTTTTACAGAGAAGGTCTAAGCGATGACCACAATATTGAAGCATCTGGCCACGATCCCGCAGATTACACACTGCCGGAGAAATATACTTACGGCGCTGGAGAAGAGTATAATTTTAAGTAATTATTTTAAATAGTGCTTAGGTCTATACCAAAGAAAATGTGATTTAAAAATACCCATTGTAATTGTAACATGTTAAACGTTTGCAAATTTTATATATTTAAAATAAAATGTATTGTGACGTGATCTATTGAATAAAACTTTTAAAGTACATATTTTTTATTAATGACAAACTGTGGTACTTATAAAAGAGAGTAATTTTTTTTTAAATAATATTATGACTGAATTTTGATGTAGCAACACCATTCACACAAATACCGCATCAATAAAATTAATAACGAAATGTTTGATCTTATAATAGTGTAAAAATTGTAATAACTAACGTATACGTCCTACAAAACGATTATTTTTATTAATAATTACCATTTCTGGTTTCTAAGCGTAAACATTTCTGAACGAATCTTTCACTGCATGACACATCAACAAAATAATGACAGCGCACAGCGAAGCTGACACATATTGCGTTTGACAGCTGAGTTGACTGACTTTTGTTTTGCTCGCACGACTGCAGTCAAGGTTGGATTTATCGGCAACAAAAATAAGACAATAGAAACAATATTTTGATACTAATTGTGATGTGATAGCCGAAGTGAAAGTTATCTACGAACAATGGGTATTACGTACATCGAGTTAATTGCAACGATTATCCTGAATGTCATACAATGCGCGTACACGGGTAAGTAGCCAGTAGGCGATTATTTAATTGAATCAATTTATCCGGCTCGTGTATTCTAGAGCTTTATTCTTTTTAACAGACCACATCCTGTCCTGCAATACGACCCTCATAGGGACGTGTCCGGGTAAGAACGAGATGTGTAAGCAGAATCAATGCGTTTGCATCGATGACTTTGTCAGAGAGGACGACGACTGTGTCGCTCCTACTCCTAATTCTATGGCAAACCACGACGTCACAGCGGCTCTCATCTCTATATTCACTATAGCCCTAGTCATAGTCGGTCTAGTACTAGTTATAAGGAAATATAATTTATTAGAATATGTCCGGCAAAAGATCAATTTGAGAAGGAGCAATGATATTATGTATGAGGATGTTATGATAGGACAGGATGACCCGCCTTTGAGCCCATAGTTATGCCACATCATTTAATAATAAAACAAACAGCCCAGTTAAATGTAAATATTGTTAAATATGCAATGTAATATACATCTATATTAAATAACATGTCTATAGCCACAACATAAGATTATTTTTGTTAAGATAACAGTTAATGGTGAAAACATTTGATACAGTTTAACCTTAATAATAAAACAGGGTTTGAAGGACTTGAGATGATAGCTGTTTTACATAATCTTTTGTTGAAATAAGGCTTCTATAATCTATTTGTCTTACTAATATCACTTAATTCAACATTGTGTATTATTCTTTATTTATTTATACTGTAATTTTCTTTAAATTCACAGCTCATTTTATTAGACTATAAAACAAAAATATCACTACTTTGATTTGATGTGTTAAAAAAACTATAGTAATCAATATAGGTACTATTAATTAAAATTTTAATGAAAATTTTTAATAGAGGTTGTGTATTTATATAAAATTGAATACAAAAAGGTCTTACCTATGAGACATAAAAATATGTATAATCATTGATATTATACTTCTACAATTTACGTTAATTTACTTTTACCTTTGTTTGAGAATTCTTTTTGTTTATATAAGTTGAAATATTTATCCTTAGATTTCGCACAAACATCATAATTTTTATTTGATAAAAAATATGTACCTCCATCGACCATGTTAAATATTTCTACTAAAATAATGCTTCTTATTTTAATATACCTGATAGGATAAGTGAAAACATAAATAGATGCAGCTTTTTAATTTTTATACATAATGCTAGCTCTCTTAGAAGTAGATAGAATGTATATAATAATAATTTATGTCAAAAAAGTGTGTGTGTGTGTGTGTAAGTACAAACAAAATAATTCCACTTTTATTGATTGTAACTCAGAGTACAGTAAATTCCGATTTCGGGATAAACTAGGACCCGGGTTGATTCGGATAATTGGATATAGACTGGTAGTAAAGAAAAATGGACTGTGACACGTCCAATACACTTTTAATTATGTCACTCATTTTGGCTATTCACATTTCATTTTTTCATGTTCAACCATTTAAAACAGTGATCTGCACAATGAGAGACTTGTCTCAACAAAAGCAAACAGAAATCATGTACATACTTGGTTTAATTTTTTATATCAAGCTTAGGACCGATTGGGATAGTTGGCGATTCAGTTGTCAATGTTGTGTAATAATTTGTATAGAAAAAATGAATCGTAAGATGCCCTTAGTTTTTTTAAATATTTCATCAGTTTTCTGCTAATAGCGAAAAACACACACAGTCTTCATTAAGTTTAACTTAATGAAGACTGTGTGTGTAACTTACCCAAACTTATTTTTTATATTTCAATTAAAGATCAACATAATGCATATTAAGGGTCAGGTACATAAGTTTAACAAAGGGATTTAATTAATAACTTATTACAATAATAATCTGTTATATTGTCTAACAACCATCTGTATAACAACCACTATAATTATATTTTTCTGTGCTCAATGTCACCAAAGACTGAATGTTAACTTATTGTATGTGTTATTTGCGATATATTTCATAGTATAAATGAGTATATTTATATAATTAAATTTGGAGAAACTGGTTCAGAAATTCTTGAAATTACAGCTAATTTAATTAGATATATTATGTTCAAAATTAAATAAATCAGTTGTGTTATGAACCTCTGGTATAGGATGTCAATCGGTTATAGTCAGGCAGAATATAATATTGAATTGCAAACACATAATGCATCAATAAATTACAAAATCATTATTATAACAATGTATCGGCATATATAATTTTACAGTGACATATAATCTTGTATTTGAACAATGTAAGGTTATCAGAAATAAAGAATTAATTATTGAATAAAACATGAAAACAAGCAATGCATGAGGAAAACTTCATTTATAAATAATGTGTTCTGTGTATATTTATTTTCTGTCAGTACAGAGTTTTTAAAACCAGTTTGTGTATCTAGTTTAAACAGTTGTTATATTTTTGTAATACAGAATATGCGGTTTTTAGGCAAAATGGGAATAAAACGATTCTTACGTGTTATTTCAAGGTGGCAATAACAATGTTGTGTTAAAAGTATTTAATGATCCTAAATTCACGATTTCTTTAAACACAAAAATTATATAAATTTTACATACAATTATGATTCATAAGTCATTACAAAATAATATGTGTATCCATAATAACAGTGAGATATAATTGATTATCATAAACTTCCCTTCGGGTTTTTATGTTTAGGTTTTTACCCGTAACTCATTTTGTTGTAAACAATACTTTGATTTGAATATCATTTTTAGAATTTAGTTTTAGATGAGTGAGTGATAGATAAGAAAAATGACATTTTAAAAGTTATTTTTATCAGCTTTTGTTGACTTGCTTGAATATTTGGCTTATATCCAACTATTGTAATTCAAAAGATATATTAAAAATTTATAGTTTAATGTTTACTTCTGCTTTTTGGGTTGTGGGATCAATGAAGAAATCTCAAAAATACTTTGTTTATAAATAGCAGATTATAGGTATCGGCACATACATAATAGAATTTAAGTGATGAAGCATTGTTTCTATTAGTTAAAATGTTACTACTAATAATACTCATCAACCATTTAAAGTAGCCCCTCGGCTAATTTCGGCTTCATTGAGATAGATCTCTTTTGCACTTTACTAACGAAACACACACAGCGAGTGTGTAAAAGAGAAATCGCTCTAAAAAGTCGAAGTTATTGAATGGTCTCTTTCTAAAAGTTGATTTGTATTGTTTCTTGCCTCATATAATACGATTTTATTAAAATAAATCGTCAATTACTTTAAGAAACAATTTGATGCCTTGCCTAAATTTAGCATTATGTAAATCTACATGGATGCGACTTCTGTTCTAGTATGAAAGGGTCAAGTCTGCGACTTTTTTAACACACTACAGAAAGACATCTACTTGAAACATTACGTAAATGTATTATGTAGTGTGGGGCAAACAGATTAAACTTTCAGAGTTCATACATTTTTGCCTATGGGTACACCCAAAGAAGTGAACTTATGTGCCGAGTATCACACTTGTTATATTATTGTAATTTGGACATTCCTAAACATAGTATGTGAATCAATCTTTGCTTAGCTTTTCATTATATTTAGCTAATAATGCATGCTTGTATGTGTTTATTGTAAACGAATATTGATGTAAATTATGGTTATAACTTATAAAATAATTAAATATATTTTCAAAATAAATACTCTGTGATATTTACATTTGTTTTTTATTTAAATAATAATATGTATATTATATGCGTAAAACACTAATTTATTTTGGTACATAGTATTAAAATAATCATTATGATATTCGATTCGATGCATTATTTGATAAATAATTATAGATAAGCAATTTGAAATAAGGCTAGCACTTCTCGGTACCCTAACTCTTTTGAATCGCCATAGTATTCCAAAACATTGGACTTTGGTTTTTGTTATTTTATAAAATAAAAAAGTAATGTTGGCATTAGCTTTTAATAGAACGAGAACAACTTACTCTTGTTTGTGATTCACTTTTATCTCATGTTTCAACTCATGTCATTAGTTGTCGTATAAACGGTGTCATGTGGAATGTTGCCAGATACTTCATGCAGTTGCTGGCTAGTAATATCAATAATGTTACCACTTTTGGACTCTCGTACAGAACTGAAACAGAGATAATCTTATTGAATTTTATATTAAAATCCCTCATAACATACATATATTCAAACAGACTAGCCACTAATTATGCATATATAGGTAATATTAACCATAAAAAAAAAACAAAAAAATATTAATTTAAGGGTCTCTCAATAATGATGATGTTAACGGTCATCAAATGCTTGAAATTAATACAAACTGAGCATTCTAATGCTCAATTCTATTTGTTGTAACAGATGTAACCACAAATAGAATTCTGCACCATTATCCATACTTATGGTATAAATGCGAAAGTAACTCTGTCTGTCTGTCTTTCCATCACATTAGTTTTAGTGTGTAGTAGTTTTACTGAACCGATTAAAACGAAATTTGGTATACAGATGGTCTAGAGCTTGAGAAAAGCGTTAAAGAGGGAAAGGGGGGCGTCAAAGTTTATATGAAAGTACACGCGGAGGGAGTCGCGAGCAGCGGCTAGTTATACATAATTTAAGTTCTAATACGCAAACTTTCGAGCACGAGGTCGACTCACACTTGGCCGGTTTTTTACATAAAGTAAAAGGTACATTTTAAATAACACAAAAAAATCCTCTCACCCATAAAAACATTGCAATACACAGCCAACATGTACAGGAACACGAGAACATAGTGTATCAGTCGAGTTATTGTGTCTGTATCGCCGGAGCCCCACACCAGCATCGGTAGCGTCAGCAGCAGACTGACGTTGGCCAGTGAGAACGACTTCACCAGCTGTTTTATTGATACTGAAATATATAATAATAATTAACAATGGTTGTAATTGCAATTGTATCTTTTTATTTGAAAAGTTAACTATTGGAATATATAAAAACTATTGGAGTTTATTTCTAGTTCATCTCTGTAGAAACTGCCTTGAGTGCCTTCCAACCATAATACAATGACAATTCAAAATTATTTTTATATGTGGCTTAGTGGAATAAAGATGTGTTTGGCTTTGACTCTTGACTTATTATAATATACTAGCTGACCCTTGCTTACTTAGTTAGGCATAACGTTTATAATCTTCTTTGATTTTCCAGTTTTTATATAGCCTATGACATTCAGCAATAATGTGGCATTCTATTTGTGAAAGAAATTTTAAAATCGGTTCAATAGATCCCGAGATTACCCAATTACAATTAAACAAACACACAAACTTTACTTCTTTATAATGTTAGTATTGATTAATATTTTATGAAAAAATTTAGTACAGCGCCATCTAGTGTAAAGCTACACCGAGTTTGAGTAATGGCATCTAGATAATGTGTTAAAAGAGACTCACCTTTAAATGTTGGTGAAAATGCCTTCATAATAACCATTGAGCTGTGTGTTATTGCTATAAAAACTAGGATACCTGTAATAATTAATAATTCAATTTAGAAAAGATTGAAACACTTTTGTGCCCACAACTTTTCCTAAGCATATATTATTTAACTAGCTGTGCCAGCGACTTCGCCCGCGTAGATAAGTGACTTTGGGCAGCATTTTTGAAAATGCCTAACCCGCGCCAACAAACGTTCAGCAAGTTCAACGTGATTCTTTAAATTGCCATAACTTTATTATTTATCAACCGATTGACATGAATTAAAGACTAAATAAGTTAAGCTTACCACAATATATCATTGAAAACCCCATCTAGATAGGATAAGCCGTTTCTGAGATTAGCGTGCACAAACAAACAAACAAACAGACAAAAATTCCAAAAATCATTGTTTTAGGTTCTATTGCGAAAATAAAGGTTTCCTGTAATTCTTATGTATCTTCCATGTACAGACAGTTACGTTTTTATTATATGTATAGATATAGATTATTTTTAAAATTAAATTACACATATATAACCAGGTTCTTGGTATTGTCATCACCAAAATTTATTCTTTTTTATTTGCTATGATATGATAGTTAAGGTTGACCACATGTTGAGAAGACCTACCTAGAGAACTCTATTGACACTTTGGCAGTTTATATGATTAAAGTGGATATTTTATATTCTATATTTTCAAGAAATTCACTAGGAATTGGTTACTCTCATTCGAGTTCCTAGCCGTTCGGTGATAAAAGGAACTAGCTAAAAGAATGTCATGGAGTTCAAGTGCACATTTATCAAAATTTATTTGATATACCGCAATCTAACTATCTACAACAATTCCACAAGGAAGTCTTTACCAAGTTTGGTAGGTTCAACTAATCGTAAACAACTACCCCTCTATGAACCCACCTCTAAGGCTGCCTGCAGTATGTAAATGTTTAAATATACATTAGATTAGTTGAACTATGACTTAAGGACGAATTGAGCCATCCCACAATGGGGTAGTATAACCATCTTTCATCATAACGAATCATATGCCTTGGCAAGGTATGTCTATGGGGAATATTTCATGTGTGAAATAGTTAGAAACTGAAATCATATAGTGATAATAGAGTCTTCATAACATACCTGTGAGGTTTGACAAAAACTGTATATAAAAATCTTTTTCCCAGATGAAGAGATCAACATCATCTTTCTCCTCGTGAGCCCAGTCCATACAATCATTCTTGAATAGGTCTACATTTTTCAGTTCCATATACATTGGTAATTTTCTAAAAAAGCAAATTAAACTATAAAAGCCCTGGTATTATTATAATACCATGTATAATAATTAATAATAAAAAAGTAATATATATTTTCAGGACATTTATACACAGCGCCATCTAGTTCCAAGCTAAGCCGAAGCTTGCAACTAGATTATGGAATAAATTACGTATGCATACTCTTCTTTTGTAAATACATATATACAATACATAGCAACACCCAGACCCCAGAAAAATTCAAAGATAATAAATAGAAAAATAATTTAAGCAATACTTAAAAGGCTTTTATCAACACAATTTGATAAGAAAACTGCCCTGGCTGTACTCATACTATTTGGTCTAGAAGCCTACCACATTTACACCTTTATTTAAAGTTGCCTTGGTGACTGTGTTCTAGATACTACACACTTTAGTCCACCACAAGTCTTTCGAAATTTTAGTTTAATTGAAGACAGTTTTAATAAAAAGTGTATGTAATACTAACTCCATATATTAATTTAAGCTCAATAGTCTGTACTGTGCACAGGCAGTAAAAATAAAGATATAACATATTTAATACATACATATGCGTTGAATTTATTGTACTATTGTTCTGAATATCACACACAGAGTTAACAACGATGTTGAAGAGACTGTCATTTCGCCACACCCCATATGTTTCAAGCATCATCAGTATTATTAGCAGTTTCCAATAAGCCTGGAATGTATATATAAGAAATTTTAACATTATTGCTACTTGTATTAGATTAGTATTACAATATAACTATAATTGCCGTCAAACCCATAAAAACATCCCGTTTTAGAAGCAGAAGGAAGTCTGCCGGGTCAGCTAGTCACTTACAATTGTATAGTATCATAAAAATGTACTTACTTTAAAATCAGTATTAAAAATAATATGTCTCTGAGCCTCTTTGGAAACCAATACAAGATCAATCATAACAATAACTGGGTCATATTCAATATATTTGTCTACAATTCCCTTACATTTTTCCTGAAACACAAAAGTCATATTATTGATTCTCATTTATAAATCCTTTGATGAATGTAGTAGCTTAATTGTGTAATGTGCTCTGCAATAAATGTTTCTTTGTCGAGATGATTTTATTTAAGTTACTCATAGTTTTTTCATTGAAGTTTACTTAATGATAAGAATACAGCAAATTCGTACACATTTTGTCAATTTTAACACCGATGGTCCGTAAGTCCTATACAATGCGCTGGCCCCCTCTCCACAGTTAACACATTTGAATTTTTTAGATTCTTTCATGCTTTTATAAAAATATATTTAATGGCTTAGTTTAAATTTTGAATTTTCAAATTTTGCAAAAAAATGTAAACATTCTGTGTTGACACTTTGAGGCGGCTGGCGCCAATAATGTCATTTGAATTGTGTCAAATGTGACTTAAAACTATTCTTTTTTTTTTCTTTCTTATATATTATGGCATTAGCGTTTAGCTTTTTGCCAATGTCAAGTAAAATCGTCATCAAGTCGTCTTTAGTAGAGTCAGTCAGTCGTTTCGTTCTGCCCTTCGTAAAGTGATAGT
>DWAJ01006701.1:0-10103 GCA_018238005.1 Eurema mandarina | reverse complement strand
TGACTCACTATAACGTAATAATAGAAATAGATCCGACGGGGACGAAGTCGCGAGCAACAGCTAGTCCATTATATTTATATCATTATTATTCGTCCTGTACCTTATTTGGGTAATTTCAATTGACAAACTTAGTGTTTAAACGAATTTCTCAATCGATTTTGCTTTAAAAGTTTTTAAATAAACCTGATTCCATATTTGATACCACCATTTTCCGCTAGTATCTTTATAAGTAGCTTCTTAAGTATATTTAGTACTTAGGTATTTCCGTTGTGACAAGTATTTCATAATACCAATAAAACCACTTTTAAAATTAACTCCGGTAGATTGAGTTTAATGAATGCTCCAAAAGGACAGCAGTAAGAGAGGAATGGCGGCGAATTGTTAAGGATGCCACGAGACAGGTGTCAGGATGACTACGACCACTCTGTCAAGAGTGACACGCCGAAGAAGAAGAAGAAGAAGATTGAGTTTAGTACTTTAAATGAGACTGTTAAATGAAATTTTATGCAATGCATTTGGACGTCAAAATTACAACTAACATGACGTAAGATAACGTGTCATATGACGTCATTTACCAGTACAGAGTGTAGCTTTTTTTTTTTTTAATTAAATATATTTATGGGTCATAAATTTTGTTTTGATCTAAGTAGAACCCTTTCCTTGCCTTGCTTTACTTGTTTAGTTTTCGTGTCAATAATAATATCGGGATTTAAAAGCTATGTGTTAAATTAGGATGTAATCTACCCATATGTTAAACTTCAGCTAAATCGATTGAGTAATTTCTGAGTGAAAGAAAAAAGAACAAAATTACATTTTTTTTATAATAAAGGCGACAAACGAGCAGGCGAGCCAGATGATGGAAAGTGGCCATCGCCGCCCATGGAAATACATCCAGAAACTTTCGCATTTATAATATTAGTCATAATACCATATCGTGGCTTCACATCACGATGGAAGATAACATTATATCTAATTACTTTCATCAATCACGCTTCTAGTTTATTATTTTAATAAAAGGCTTTGAGCAACTTCCATATAGTCACGTTCATAGTACAATGTTTGATAAGCCTGAATGTTCGATGATAGAACTCAACAATATTCGATCTCTATTTAAAAATACTTATTAAAAATTGAACATTTGATTTTTTATTCGCATAGAAAAAGACTACTGGACAGATTTTAACTAAATTTGGAACAGACATAGCTCAGAATTTGAGGCCCAATTATCTTCTTAATCATCTAAGCTATTTTTTTTAACATAGAGTAGGGCAGGCCAGCCACCTGATGGAAAGTGGTCATCGCCGCCCATCAACACTTGCAGAGCTTGACAGCTCTGGAGTGGGTTGCTCTCTTCTTGAAGCACCCAAGTCATCGGGGGTATTTATCAAGATTTAATTTAAGATTAACTACTCTATATTAAGTATTTTGAAGAAGTCATCCCTCACGAATCTGGTCATTTGATGCAATATTTCTTTAATAAACCTACTGCATAATTGCTCTTAAAAGTTAAAAGTGTTAAGACATCACAAGAATCGAGTTGAGTACCTAGTTTTAAGTAGGGATGTAGAGACAGAGAAATAGACTTTGCTTCATACATATACTGATATTGGTGGTCCTTTCTTAAAGTTGTTACTTACGTTTAAATCAAATCCACTGGCAATCCAAGACCTTCGTCCCAGGATACCAGCTACATACTTCCGTCTCCACTTCGCCAGAAGTCCGTCATTACTTCGACGCCGCTTCGAATGACGGTTCACAGTATACCTATCCATTGTCCTTGCTCACACACCATTCAATGTACACCGAACTACTGTACTGTTCAACACAAAACAAAAGAAACGATGGGCGCGACCAACGTACGTGCTAAAACTAACTCGTAAAAAAATCTTGAACGCAATATGTTATATAAATTAACCTACTAATTACGATGCATTAATAAATTTACGCGTTCGCGTTTAGAAACTCGAAAGAGAGATCTATGGTTCGCGGATTAATACCGCGCTTTTTTTTCAAATTTGACGTTTGAATTTTGGCGGGCTTCCCGACGCGTCGTCCTGTCACAAAGCTTGGGCCAATAATATGCATTATGTTCTCTTATTGTTACCTTATTTGTGTTACGGTATGTTGGAACGAATACGGGCACGTGACACGAATAATATTTCGTATGTGGCACCTGCTATATCGGACAATAGATCACTCGATATGCAACGCATCGTTTGCCCTCCGTTTGTAGGTAATTTTCATAGCCTACATTCTTTATCAAGGACGCCGTCTGCGTAGGAATATTCGATGCTTATTCGTCACCTGCTTGACATTTCATTTTCTCGTATTTGTGCCTGACCGTGACCTATAAGTAAGTGTTTTGAGACTCCTTGTTGTTGTCCGATCTTCAAGTTATGACTAGTATTGACGGTATAAGAGGGCTTCTTGGGTCTTATAGTTACCTACTAGCTGTTGCTGACTCCATCCCTGTCTAAGACAATTATAACTTTAACGTGTCTAAAAGGATATTATATCTTAAATAACTTCAGTGTGAACAATATTCATCAAATTTGTTTATCATAGGTACAAAAGGTTATAGGAAGTCAAAGTCAGAAGAAAGAAAGGATTGAAGATAACTTTCGCAGACTTTTATTAAATCACTTATAGAAAAACAATTCTCTCAGACTTTTTGGTAACTTGAATCAATTTTTTCCCGTTTTAGCAACGTTTTCCGGCAAATCTGGAATCATAATCCAACACAAGAAAAAGAATAATTATTGAATCAAGAGTTCCAATAATTGAGAGAGAGAGAGAGTGAGATTAGCATGTTCAAACAAAAAAAAATTAATCATATAAGTATAGATATGTATAGAGAAGTTACCACAAAACCCGTGATAAATACTAAATAGTTTATGTATGGTACAATAAGTAAGTAGGCACTTTCTAATTTGGTAACGGTTTTCTTGCAGTGGTATAAGCTCATAAACATACCTAAACATTGTTTCATATTACATACGGAATGTTTAAATTATCACAATGTACAGCTGAGTACAAAAATATATTCATACATTCAAAAACATATTATGTACACTTCATAGCATTACTTAGTTCAATAATACAGGGAACGGTAACACCAATTCTATCGATGATATATATTTTTAATTAATGACTTATAATGTTGACTGTGAAATAACTACTTCTTTAGTCGACTGTACGTGGTGAATTCAAAAGGGCGTAATGTTCATCATCCCCTAGAAGAAGTCATTGTAGCTTATAAGTTATAGTACTCAGTTACTAGACAAAATCGAGTCAATTATTCTTATACAGGCGTACATAATCCTTTTATCATCTGCTTTATTACCCCTTGTATGCTGGTCTTGTTTCTTCATAACAACTTTGCTTATTCCATTCTTCTGTTTTAAAGTTATGGCGAATTTCTTTGGCGATCAGATCCTTTTTCTTCTCATCTAGAAACCTAATCAAAACAATAAGTTTTTAATTTAGTTAAAACGTTTAAATTCGATGGCGACTTATAGAATAGAAATATAAATTGATACGGTTATTTAATCATTTATAAATCACGTTTGTACAGTGTTCACTATTTTAATAATTTTAGCGTTAAAAATCATATATTATACGGTCGAATTGATGAACCGCCTTTGAAGTCGCTGAAATCAATGATTTTCAAAAGAAATTGAAACCTGTTCTTAGTTTGGACCTTCAAATATTGTTGATTTGTTTATGCGTGTGATTTAATTTTCATATTAGCAAACTTTCTATAAGGCAAATTTATATTAAATTGCTTTTTATTACAATCAGGAGGTCTGTTATTATATTCAAATACTTTGAATTTCTAAACTTATCAAATAAAAATCATGGAATAATATGTCTACTTGATATTTCTATTATTATGGGTAATATATAACAGCTTATTTTGTTTTCCTCTATATTCTTAATACTAAACTAGTAATAATATTAGTTTCGTATAAAAAATATACGCCATCTATTCATACCAGGTATTCAAATTTAAAAATATGAAATGTCAATTGTCAATACGATGTCATCACCGAAATTTGACAGTGATGGTTTTCAAATAGTTTCTTCCAAAAAATCTTTTAAAAACAAATCTACAAAAGTTCCCCGGCAGATATCTAATTTTAATAAACAAGAAGTCTGTATCGATTTGGATAAAACTCACAGGTATGAGTTAAATCAATTTCTGCGTCTAATTTAAGGTTATAATTTCGTTTCACATAGTTTCTATTTTTCAGACGAATTGAAACATACGTAAAGGATTTACAAGAATCACAATACTTAAGAGACATTTTACGAAGCGTGAGTACCGTTGTACAAGATAAAAAGATCATAGAAGTAGTTTGTTTCGGTCTAGGTAACATAGGAGAGTGCAATATTTCAAAATACCAGCTAGCCTTATTACTTTGTTTTAAAGACACTTTTAACCCAGACGTAATTAAAGTTCACGACCCAATATTCAGTTCAAAAGAATGTGAGCTGTTGGAGAAGCTTAATCTTACAGTCATTGAGAAAAATAATGAGGGAAATTATATAATACCAGAATCGGGTAAAACATTAGTCTACTTACCTCATTGTCCTAAACAGTTGACAAATAACTTCCTATGGAGCAATTGGAGTCCAAATTTGGAAAATTGCATTCTTCTTTGTAACAGTTTTACATCTTTAGCTGAAAATCAATTAAGCAGAGTTCTATCCGAGACTGTCCCATACATTCATAAAATAACACCCTATACAACAGAAGTCTGTGTAGAAAATAGTTTTAAATTCAAAGATATATTTAACGATACAGCTGTTCATTACTTTTCAAAAGAGAAATTGCAATTAGTTCCTCATGCTTTTTGGTTGGAGAAAAATAAGCCAGAATATAAGGACACAGAAGAGTTTATTACATCGCTTATGATTGAGAAGTTAAATATTGTTTAAAGGTTTGAAAAATGGCGTCAATTTCTTCAAAACCAGCATTATCGACTTTGAGGCAACTGCTATCAGAGATAAGAAAGCAAAGCTCAACATCTAAGTTATCGGAGAACCAAATGGCAAGATATATTTTGAGCCAGTATCGTAAATATCAAACAACGGACCAACAGCTTTGCAAAGCAGCTGATGAAATGCACTTTAGAGCTAAAAGCTACTGTGAGTACCTCCAACATTCTAGACTTTATAAAGAAATTAACGTTGAATTTAAAGGAAAGGGAGAAAGAACTGTTGAACAAACAGCAAGAATGGTTGGTTTTAAACTTCCCCATGATCCAAAATAAAAATACAATCACAATTTTTAGTTCAAATATTTGTATATAGTTTATAGTGAAGAAATTTCAGTAAAATCAATGTAGAACAGTGAATGATAGAATGTACAAAAAAATAAAACTACACTTAAAATAAATTCTTTATTTACACATGTGATTTTATTTAAACAAATGCAATATAAAAATTAGATATTTAACAATTATTATTGTGTGTATTCCTTCTCAATAAGTTTAGCAATGGTTTGTAGCTGCATATTACTTGTTCCTTCATAAATTGTGCCTATTTTAGCGTCTCGGAAGAATTTCTCTTGTGGGAAGTCGCGGGTAAAGCCGACACCTCCCATGAAATCTATGCATTTTGATGTTAGTGTTTGGGCGATTTCTGTAAAAATAATAATATCAGAATAACTTTGTTTCCCGAAAAGAATTAACTTTCAATTGAAGTTTTAAAATCGAGTTAGAAAAAATTTTAAAATTGGTGTATAAATTATTAACTTTATTAACTTAGGTTGTATTTGAAGATAGTTAAAGTGGTTATCATTCTTAGAATTATTAAGCTTTGAGTACAAAAAAATATTGATTTGATACTGCGTTTGAATAAGATTTTTTTTGAGGGACAGGTATTTGTTGTTGAAAGAGAAAGCTAATATTGACATATTATATGAATGATACCATGTTACAGTTTTTTATCTGTAGCCTTGTTTAAAAATAACTGTTTATAGTTACCAGATGCAAAATATTTGGCCATAGCAGCTTCTTTGACAAACTCCAAGCCATTTTCTTTCAATCTGGCTGCGTTGTAGGTGAGAAGGCGCGCTGCTTCTAGCTGCGTTTGAAGATGAGCTACTTGGTAGCTTATACCCTGGATAATTGAATAGATTGTAAGTTTGATAGGGAATTGCTGTACCGATTGTGATGGGATTTTATTACTTTTTTAAGGTTTTTGGTGTTAGTTGTTAATTTGATTAACAATTGTTTTCAGCCTTTCAAAGAAACAAAATTCAATGTTCTTCAAAGGTAATCTATCAAAGCAAAAATCATCTTACATCTTTAACAGTTCTAACACTAATTAAATTTCGCTTATAATGTAATATTAATATCTTATAATTATTGTTAATTTATTCCCAATATGCTAGAAAAATGTCTAGCCATATTATTAAGTTATTCTTCATATCTAAATATCATACAAAATTAGAATATCAAAAAGCAAACACTTTATACACACTAAGTATAATCTTGGTACATTATTCTTACCTGGTAAGCATAAATCTTTTTGCCGAATTGTTTTCGTTCTAAAGTATAAGGGATGGTGGCGTCCATACAGCCCTGACAGAGACCGATCATTTGCGCCGCGATACCTATCCTACCCTCGTTCAGGAAGCCAGCTGCGTATTTATATCTGAAAAAATAGAAAAAAAAATCCTTATTAAAGCACATTTTTTCGACTTTAGAAGACGAAAGTTGAGAAGTTATGCTGCCCCGAATATACATCTTAAGAAAAATTCAAAGGAACATTATAGGTCGCGTCACGAATCTTTAGCGCTGAACGAAACCTGCGCAGAAGTCAAAAATAAGGTATCGAGGGGACGGCGTGGCGCGCGGGGCGCGCGAGCGTTGATTGGATCCCCAGTCGTGTTGTCTTTCTCGCACCAATACGTCAATTACGTCCAGCGCTAAACATCCGTGACGCGTTCTATACTTAAACCGGCCGTAAGTCATTTGTAAGTAATAACCGCTTTGACAAGTATTAACATTGTGGTCCAGAATGATATTTAAAGGTTCGATGTTTGGCTGTGGTATTGGAAGCACGTGATGCTGACTTGCTGATTGCATAATGCATATACAAGCAAATATCGACCCTCAAACTGATTATTTATTTTATCTATAAAGAAGAAATAAATACACGTGATATCTTAAGATAATAAATAATGTGTCTATCGCAAGATTACTTTACTTCTTTTGTGCTTATAAAATGGTGTCCGTATGTATAGGTCGCGTCACGGATGTTTAGCGCTGAACGAGCTCTGCGCATCGGTAGAATCGCGCTCGTACTTGACGTATTGATGCGAGAAAGTCAACACGACTGGGACAACCAATCAACGCTCGCGCACCCGACGATCACGCGCCGTCTTCGTGTCTTTGACTTCTGCGCAGATTTCGTTCAGCGCTAAAGATTCGTGACGCTACTTTTAAATACGTACGTAGATACGTTCACTTTCGTGAATGTATAATTTCACGAAAAGAATTCTAAGTAGACTAAGCAACTTGTACCTACAGATATAAGTTATGGAAATACAAACTCACCCTTTACCGTACTCGCCAAGGATGTTCTCTTCAGGTACCCTCACGTTGTCGAAGTGTACCATGCAAGTCCCCGACGCACGGATGCCCAGCTTATTCTCCGGCTTAGCGACACTTAAGCCGGGAGTTTCACGCTCCACTATGAAGCATGTTATACCTTTGTAGCCCTAAAAATATTTAAAGAAGTTTTTTATTGTTGCTTAACTACATAGTATAAAATAAAGTCGATTTCTCTGTTTTTATATCACTATGTTTTAAAGATCTTTATTTCTCATCAAGACTTAATTACTAGTCACTTCCATGAGAACAATATTTAAAAAAAAAATGTTTGCTTAAATCTTTAAAATTACGTAACCTATTCTGACGCGTTTTTTTTAGATCGAGTGGTTCAAGAGGAAGGTTTATTTATTTATTTATTTATTTAGATACACTGAGAAGCTTACACAATAGATATATACAGGTAAAATTACATTAACAAATATAAAAATAATAAAATCGTATATAAAAAGATAGAACAATAATGTATAACACATTCATAAAATATGTGATCGAAGCAGGGGTGGGTCGCTAGTTTTACTAATATTCTATATGGGTAAAGATGCAAAGAGAGAGGTTTCCGTATCACTATGGAAAATAATGGTAAGGAATTTAATTTTAGGCTAATCTAATAGTGATGTTTCTGGAGTTCCTAACACGATTTAATATCGCTAGTTTAAGCATCTGTTGTGTTTTAATAAACAAAGTATATAATAGCATATACTAATAGTTTAATATCAAGGTTCATTTTAATATCAACTTCATTTTCCGTTACTGGTTTTAATAATTCTAGAAACCTTTTGGACTTATAACTTTTAAAAATATTAAATTTTTAATTCCTTTTTAGATGTCTAGTGAAGTTGGTATAAGCTGGGACCAACGAAAAAAATATATTAATCCAACGTTCAAAGTACCGTTAAGTACGAACTATGATATTTTTACTTGATATATTATTAAATTATATAATATATTAATAATTACATAATAATTAATATAACCACATGGTTATATGATATAAAATCGTTATATATGACTAATGTTGCATCATATAACAATTCAACGACCGACTGAACTATAAAGATAACATTAATTGTATTTTGTGTAATCATACAATAATAATACTCCTTTTACGTTAATGAAAGTGACGCTTATTTTCTTGTTTACTATCCCTTCAATTGCAGAGCATAGTGCGACATTTCCATCAATGTCAAGTTAAAGAAAAATATTTGTTAATTTTCTAGCACTGCACATGTACACGCATCCAGCGAAAGCACTACTCAATACTTTTGAGAGTTCTCGAAAAATGAATGACCAAAGATTAGTTAAAACATTAAGTTAAGCATTATTCCGCATAATGCGAAATATTTCTATAGGTATTTAAAAACTAGGTAGGTACATACATATCAATAAAAATACCCGCGTTAATTTCGATTCCATGGCAACACCTGGTTAAAAAGTATCACATGAGTGCATCCAGGCAAAAAAAACAAAATGTTATGTCTTCTTAAAAAAAAACAAACAATATTTTATCAAAAACAATACAATAAGAAAAAGAGGAAGCGTTGTTTTTCAGAGTATATTGTTATTTTGTTTATTAAATTATTAAAAGTAAGACGTAAGTTTTAACTGTGATTTCACGTCAATAAAATTGTGCAAAACATGTTTATAGGACTTTATTTATATAAAATAGTATGTTTGTTGAACATTAAATGCTTTTAATTACTCATTAAGAAAATCAATTTATGTGTTCGTTACTTTTAGGACCAAACTACTGGGCTTTTTTTTAACTCAGGCATATTTCCGCTTATAATAACTAATAAAAGAAAAATTAAATTTAGATTAAAATAAATGCCTACTATGTATTTAAAACATTAAATGTCAAAGATCATTGATTAATGATGATACAATTGGACGCGGAGTTGTTTAAAAAAAAGTAGTAATGCATATTAACAAAAATATTGAAATTAAATTTGAACTTGTAATTCGGCTTATGTGCAGTCAACAACAAAACTAATTAAACCATTCAATATAATAAAATATATTTAAAAGTATGATTGCTTATAAACGTAAAAAGTAATAATTATGTTGTTGACATCATTTTGCTCAAAAGATTGAATAGGTGTCGCAATGTTTTAAAGTATTGAAGTTATCTAACTTTAGTAGTTGATTACTAGTCCAGTGCCGATCATTTTTAAAACCAAAAAAATCATAATAGGATGAAACCCATTAGAAAAGGAGGGAAATATGATGAAAATGAAAGGAAAAATAATTTACGGGCGATCTTAGGTTGGGAAGGGGATGAAGGGGAGGTTTTAAGGGTAAAAAACGGTTTTTCTCGATTTCCGGCAAAACTAAAAGTCCTATCGAAAAAAGTGGAATGGAAAGGTTGTAGATAATAAAAAGATCTAAAACTTTTGTATCAACACTTTTTTCACATAACCTCAAAATTTATGTGAAAAATTCAAAAAACCAAGTTTTTGGTTTTTTATTTTTATCTTTTAC
>DWAJ01006700.1:0-10108 GCA_018238005.1 Eurema mandarina | reverse complement strand
TTACGGATACCGCGTCCTCCTCGGGGGAGAAGGAGGCGGTTATGTCGGACTCGCCAGAAGGGCCCTACCGACTAAAACCCACCGGTGTTCCGTCGCGCAGCCTTTCGGGGGGGCGGACCTGCTGAGGACGCACGAAGCGATCGTTCGCAATCTAGGACCTAATCTATGTGCCAAGTACTTTTTGCGTGAAAGAGGAATTACACACAGCGCCACGTGTTTTACCTTTCCGTGTGAATACCAGGGTAAAAAGTACCCTACAAGCCAAATACTCAATACGTAAATCAAAATTAAGCCTCAAATCTAGCTATTTTGACAGATTTTTATGACGCACTGAAATGTTTTGAGTTGTTCTTAAATTTGAATAGCGTTTCAATATTCGTTTATCTAACTTACCTACCAGTGTATCAAGCTTCAGACATATCCATTCGATACATTTTGCGTGAAAAAGTAACTATCATATTTATATTCTGGCAAACATTGGCATTCATAATATTAGTCGCATTCAGTGCATACTAGGCCATGGTTGTATGTTCGCTCGCGCAATCAACTTTTCCCTTGAGCAATTAATAAATCCCACAAAAAACATTAAATGTAAAAAAATGCCAAGTATCTAACAAGTTTTGAGATCTCATAGAAGCCAAGTCCTATTCAAATTAATTTGTAGTCATAAATCAATATTTAGTAATTGTATCGATAGTTTTCTTTAGATTACAATTATAGTGACTGTAGATTTTGTACTATTTGGTATTAAAATAATTACTCAAATGCATTAAATTTAATATTTTACCATGAAAATATTCCTTATTTCCTTGGTATTTATTAAATATAAATAATGTTGTCAGCTATGGGTGAGCAGTCACCGCTCAAGCGAACATTATGGCTGCTCCTGCGCATCTCGCGAGTGTTCGGCGTGGCGCCGGTGCGGTTCGTGGGGAATGGGGTGTGTGTGTCCACGCCTTTAACCTTCTATGGAATCATCCTGTTTGCTGCTATGAGTAAGCGATTATTTAAATTTGCGTCGACGGTGTTCATAAATTCGATATAAGCCGCACCCTGTGATTTCAGTAAGCAGGTACAGGTAGGTTGTTTTGATAATCTATAATTTTGTGATGAAAAACGTACCTACCTAGTCTTCAGGATGCACTGCAGGCTATGTCTATTATTTTTTTTTTTTACATTTTCCGTACCTTTCAGGTTGCCTGGCAGAGATGGCTATGTAGCAATAACGTCGCCTTTTGTGCATAACAATTTAAGTTTTTTTTGTATCTGTATGCTGTTATTGTTTTTCTTTATGTACAATAAAGTGTCTTAAATAAAAATAAATATGTCGGATTGCAACCAACTTAAACCCCAAGTGTTACCTTATGCCGCACTGTGACTGGGTCGCGGGTACCCTTTTGGTTTCTTCCGCTACCCTGTCTGCGGCTGTCCGCTGTCAGGCCCGCCATAATGCAGACGAGGAGTGATGATGCTAGGTGATGTGAACAGCAACACGACGCTATGAAACCGAACGATGTACCTTACCCGATCCACCGTCCGAACTGACCGGACCTAAAATTTAAACAACCAAGCAGCTTTTCTAAATATACTATTTTTATGTTATTTCTTGGGAAGTCCAATAAAAATGACCAATTATCAACTTACAGTAAATTAAAAATTAATAGTTTCTCCACTCGCAGATACATACCCAGCGACAACCGGCATCAAGTAATGTCATCATATAAGAGATAACATTGCGTGTTATTTCGTAAGTGGGAGCAACG
This sequence comes from Eurema mandarina, assembly GCA_018238005.1. NCBI lineage: Eukaryota > Metazoa > Arthropoda > Insecta > Lepidoptera > Pieridae > Eurema > Eurema mandarina. The sequence continues at coordinate 8,345 of DWAJ01006700.1, read as the reverse complement.
AAGGCCCATTTTTCCTTTTCCGCCATCATTATCTTATCCGTTTTTTCTTTCTTTGTGTTAAATTTCCTTCCCTTTTCCTTATTTTAAAAACTGGCATCACATTCGTGAGGCTTTAGCTTCACGACTATTCATGAGCGCAGGTGGCCTGATATTAGGACAGTCTCCTACTGAGGTGCCAGTTATACAGGAAACATAAAAAAACACACTTTACCAATAATTCTAGAAACTTCGTCCTTGTCAAGTCTTAGTTTCAGGTGCCGAATACATATACCAGTTTTATTATCTCCTATCGACTTACGACTCCTCGGGCTTGACCAAAGTACAATACGTAGAATTGCGAATTTTATATCTTCTGCTGGACATGGTTGTGTTGGCAGTGGGTTCGTTACTGGGCCCGCGGAGAATGCGAGTCATGATCCAAGTGCTCGCTGAAATTGATAAGGTTCGTTTATACTTTAGGTCTTAAAGTCGATAGAAGTAGATAATATTAGGAGGTGTAGCGGCTCTCGGTAGCAACTACATATTTTGAGTGGCGAACAGGATGATGGGTGTGAACACAATAAGATGTTATGTTGAACTCTATTTAATCGATGTCAATGCTCATTATATATCGTGCTATCCGCTGACGCCAGGGCTTTGGTGTACGATTAACCTACTAACTCGTACAGGAGGCGTCCTAACATTACTTCTGTCTACTTTTAGATATAGGCTTGAAATAAAATAATGGCTTTTTTAAGAGAGGATTCCCTCATAGGATGCTGATGCACATCGGAGAAAAAGACATGTCATCATGGGTCGTCATGGGTCATGTTGGACTTCTAATGATCCTGCTTTTCTCTCGTCATCAGTCATTTCATAGACTTCAGTTAAAAATCTCCTTGATTCTTATATCCTCTTAAAGGAAGTAGTCTATGTATTTTTTATAGCATAGCTAATTATAATAAACATTTTAGTAGTATTGTTTAATGTTGGACCTACACCAACGCCTTAAAGCCTTAATGATCGTTAAGTAGTAGATACGTATACATATTATATAATATATAATACATAATAACGTGAAGAAAAATTTGGGCGTTATAAATAATCATAGAAATTGATAATTTAAAATAACTTCACTTTGATTTTATTAGTTACAGATAAAGAAAATGGAAAACACAATTTTTAACAGAATCATGAGAGTTATTGTTTATACAATTGTTCCCACATTATGGTTTTTTGGCATAATCCACTATTATAGAAGTGGACCGTATTGTAAGTACCGTATTGTTTCCCATTTTTTAGGCACCTGATTTTTTATCACTCAAAGTCAAAGTCTAGTACTGAATTCATAATATGTATAGTACAATTTTTCTTATATGTAACATCAAATAGTCAAGCCTATAAAAACCTTTTTCCAGGGACCCCTGCGGTGTATGTGATGACGTATTTTTTACAAACAATTACATATCTAATGATGCTTAACTTCGTGCTACTAGCGTCTATGATCAATGTCATTGTCCTGCATATCAATGACACCCTGGAGGAAGTGGTCAATGGTCTGTGTGTTTCTTGTATTATTTGTATAACAGGTTTCAAGAAGGAGCTGGGGAGAGCTATAGGTCCCGCCCTCCTCCAGTACGTGGTCTGCCCGGAACACCAGACACACCACAACAGGCGCAGAAGCCCCATTTAGCTGTTATTCCCCCTAGGAAAATAATAATATTTTGAAAGACAAAAAATAGATTAATGATGTCCCGTCACAACGTAGAACAAAGAGAATAAATTAAATACTGTATTTAAATCCCTAGTTCAATGAAATATTTTTTGTTTGTCTGTTGTTCTCTACAAAATGTTATTAAGGTTTTCTTTTATATTCTCTAGCATTGTCTGATAATGCGATGACACCCAGCGTAGCGACGGTATCCAACAGATGCATTGAGACACAAGTGTTGAATGTGCCAGTCAAATATATCAATATAGCAGTAGGTTCCAAGGGACGGGTAACCAAGAGATCTGTAGGTGAGCGTACAAAATAAAACAGATATTGATGTTTCTTAAAAATTGTAATGTTATAGACAATTGCTAGGTTTTCCGATTTCCAGACCGTTGTTTGTTCTCTGGCCTTGTCACTTGTCATAATAGAATATATATATAGCCGATGTGGCTCGTAAGAAGGGCTTATAACGTCACTAATATTATGATCATTCGATTAATTACATTGAATGTAATGTTGTCTCAGAGAGTCCAAACACTGGCCAAATACTAAAGCGGAAGTCGTGACTCATTTTCTCTGACAATGCGGACGTATTTATAGAGACAAAAGACACATGTAAAACGGTTTTTAATTTAAATTCAAAATACATAAATAAATTTATTTTAAGTACTTTGTATTGCAATCCACATACCTACATAATCGATTTGACAAAATAATCGATTACTTAATTCATTTTACAATTATTTTAATTATTGTTTCCTCCATGTGCGCCGATATACATAATCTGTTTTCAGTTTTAATATATTTCAACAATTCCCAGATGACACAAGGGATAAACTGAAGACGGAAGCGGAGAAGATGCGCGGTCTAGCTCGCACATACGTGATGTTCTGGAGCTGCACGAGACAGCTGAATATTTCTGAGCACTTCGGCTTAGTGATGTATCTGACTGCATTTGTGGTGCATTTTGCTATGGCTCTGTTCAATTTATTCAAATGGCTTCATGATGGAGGTCTTTATATATAAATTGTTTTTGTTAAATTTATGTTTATACCAGTTATGCTAAGCTAAGTATTTTTCTAATTTTCATTATAAGATATTTACCAGTTACAGAAAAAACACTCCTTTTATTCGTAGGGCATAACAAATGTTAGTCATCAGTAGTGCCCACGAAATGGTCTTGGTCCACCATCGCTCGAAATGAATGTATTATTACACATTATAATACTAACAACTCAGAACTGTGCATAAAATGGGTCACAGCAAAAATAATAAAAACTTCTAATTATTATCTATCGATTGTGCACAATAGTTTCTCCTAACTACAGTAGAAAGTTGATGAGAAATGTCTTCAATTCTATAATCACACGAGTCATGTTACAGATTTCAACATGGTGATACGAGTGCTGTGGATGGTAGAAAAGTGTGCAATCAGCATCATCAGCGCTACTATGCTCCTTCTGCTTATGGAGCCTTCGCACATAATAACCACTCAGGTATAAGAACACTGAAATCTCATAAAGTCTAGTCGATAAGTCATAAAATTCGAGTCCTAAAACTCCGGTTACTCGAGATCTGAACAATTTATAAGTTGAAATAATTAATGAGTTTCCGTTGTTATTTGTATTAAAGAGAAATGTTTAATTACAAAATGGCGTAATTTAAATTAGCTTAATGTGGTAGCTTAATTTTCATCCTATGGAATTTACCATAGTTTTAACACTTAGTAAGCATGTCTTCTGATTTTCCTTGAGAACCTTCTGTTAGGTTAATATGTTATACTATTAAACAACTCTAATTGTTACCATCATGATACTTGCCAGTTACGACGAACACGTCTTCTAGTAAGCAAGTTGCTGAATGCGACGCCAACAGATCAGCGACTGGTGGACGGCGCCGAGCGGCTTGAGGCTCAGTTGCAGCTCGGGAATCCGCATTACAGTGCGTTCGCTGTCTTTGACCTTGGCAGGCCTATCATTACCGCCGTAAGATCTCTCTTGAGTCTTATCTTATTTCATCTCATCTCATCTCCCTTCGCTCACTAAACATCTCCTAATCTACCCTCACCCCACCTTGCTTCTCACCTCTTTTATCGCATAGATCTCTATCTAGTCTCATCAAATATACGTACATTACATTGAGAAATGAAGTTGTGTATGTGTCACCGGAAAATAACAAGAACAGCAAATTTATATATTTCCCAGAAAATTTATAAACCTTTGTAGGATTCTAAACGAGAGATAAATTGTAGCAATAACAAAATGCCATGTGCGCTCTGATTGGTTGATTAACTGTCAACATCAACCAATCAGAGAGCAGTGTGTTATTTGGCGTATTTTAAAAAAGCGTAAAAGTAAAAGCTCTTCTATGATTGGTCGAACCATTTAGAACCTTACGAATGGATATTGGTAAGTTGGTAAATTTACCACGAGACGTTGCTAATTGTTAAATTTGCGAAAATGTGGTCGTAAAATAATACAATTTATCTCTCGTTTAGAATCCTATGAAAGTTTATAAAATTTCCTAGGAAATTTATAAATTTGCTGTTCTTGTTATTTTCCGGTGAAATATGTAAATACACTGAATAATAGAAATTTGTGGAAAATTTTATGGACGTAATGTTATATATTACAGGTTGTCGGTGTTGTCATCACGTACTTGGTTGTTATATTGTAGTAAATATAAACGATCTTGTCTATATTGATATTTAAATTTGTCGTTGGCTTTTAAGAATTAGCAGTGTTGTTATTTCGTGATTGTTGCGTTTATGTTAATATTAAACTGTTTGGCTTAGTTTGATAATGTGTAGCTTTAATAGTTATTTTACTGTGCGAGATAGAGACGCATGTTAAGAAGCAAATTTATTAATATCGGTCTCTCTAATCATTAAGAGTGGTATTATTAATCAGACAAAATATTCGTAGTTAACTTTGAAGTGTGTCATTAATTAGCCGTTTGTTGTTATAATAATGATTCTTTGTTTGATGAAATTAAATAAAACAAAATAGAAGCTTCAGCAATTTTATTTCACTACATTAATCCTAATTCATAGCTATTAAGTACAGTGTTAAATAAAATATTCACTGAATAAAAATCACAAATAGCTATTATAAAAATACGTGCCGTGACAAGGGGACAAAAAACTTTATTAGCTAAATCGGGAAACAATTACTCTCTCTTCATAGTCTATGTGTGGGATATGTATTTACTTTCCAATTGTTTAATTGCGATCAAATATGTAACAACATAGCCTAGTATCTGTAAAAATAGAATAGTAATTGAGTTAAATTTTTAGGTAAACCTATAGGTACTAATATTAAAAAATATTCATTTTTTTACTTTTTGTATAATTTTGACTGTTTAACAATATAATCATGTAACAGCCTCCAATTTCCCATAAAAATATTTTCCTAGTTATAATCAGAAACTTAAAATAATTACAATAAACAATCGATCGAAAAGCAAATTTAAGACGTAGGTATGGTTTTTCATGAATGATACTGTCAAAGCAAAAAAACAAACGGAGCCGCGCGTAAAGAAAGTGTCGCACGGAGAATCTCCTACTTACCGTACAGAAGACACCTCGGTCCAATGTCAAATAGTCAAGCGGCGAGAATGTAGGCGTGACGAGCTCCCACACGCGCGCGAACTGGTCTAACTCATTCGTCACGTCTAGGTCGTCGAGCCACGCTGCTGTCAGCGACTGAATCAGTTCATTAGTTTCGTTCATCTAGAAAATAAAGCTAATATTTTAGCTTAATCCTTACAAATTTCGATTCGATTGCAATATTAAATTAGAAAGCAATCATTGCGACATCTTACTAGTAAGTTTTTTAGATATATAAAAATGTATTCAATAATGTAAATTATGTACATAATCATGTTTTGTTTAATGTCTATACTTGTTATAACCAAATATATAATATTATATTTAATTAATTACTGGGAGGTCCAATTTAAACAATTTAAGTATACAAACTTATTCTTTCATAAAACACTATTTCAGTCTCGAATAAATAAGATTACCAAATTTTGTGTTCCGTAACAGATCTCACACAATAGTATTAATTTCAACGCTTCATTTGCAGCTTTGTACACTTCTACAAACAATATTTTGTAGTACGCTGAAACAAAATTTAGTACAACAAATAAGACAAGTTTTGAGGTTATTAGACATACTTTAATATTTTAAATGCTCGTTAATCACTTAACTTTTTGTTTAATATTTGTGACTCTTTACTATAACATTTTTGATTAAATCATGTATTATATGAGGTCACTGTGAACCCGTCTCTGACCCTGGTCTAGCAATAATTATACTCTAGCAATGGAGGTCTTGTAGCAGATTATTGTAGATTAGCTATAATTATACTTTAACCATTTCTCAAATAAGAAAGCGTCCTATATGGTAACTATGAGACTTAAGATTTATGTTTAAAATAGCGACCTGCCCCGGCTTCGCACGAACTTATGATGGATGTATTATAGGTACATATAAACCTTCGTCTTGAATCACTCTAGTAAAAAACACTTTTATACCCGTTGCGTGGTTTAAAAGGTCTAAGCACACTTAAGGCCAGACAACGGAAAACGCCTAAAAGATTATTTTTTATTCTCTCAAAGTTACCGTTATCTTTTGTAAACTCCGTAGCACTGTATAGAGTAGTTGAAAGTCTTGCGGTCGTGCAGGCGACTACTATGAGCAGAATCCATCCTTCGCTCCTCGTCAGTTTACGTATTACGGAACAAACAGAATAATAAGAATCTCCAATAGAACGCGTACTATTTATCATATTGCGAGGGGTTTGTGCTTCTGCAAGAAATAAAATAAAAAAAATCTCTTCAAGAAATACGGTAAATACAAACTCTTGACAAATCAAAATGTTTAATTACCTGTGAACCACCCAGATTCGACTAACGCATTCGGTGAAACCTTTCTTACATTGTGAGACGGAAGTAACTTGGTTAGTTCCTGGTTTATAGCTGTGATTGTTGAATGTATCCGGGCACAAACAAATATAAGATAAAACGTAACACAGTTCAATACTGTAATACAGATATCTTTGCAAATTGCAATAACGAAGTCGTATCCTACGAAATAGTTAGTGATAAAATTAGTTTTAACAAGTTTAAAAATTTGGTGGAAGCCTATGTCCAACAGTGGACAGCCATAGGGTGGTTTGATGAAGCACTTTCGTATAATTATCCAAACTTTTTATACCTTCGAATTATAAGATCCTTATGAGAGATAATTACACTAATGTTATTTCAACAGACGTAGACCATATATTTGCACCACATGTTCAAATTCAGAAATTATTATTAAAAAATGCATTTATAAGCTTACTTGTTGGGCTCACCCAAGGTCGGGTGAAACTTTTGTATAATATCTTATTAAAAAAGACTTCAAACTGCTGTAGGAAAAAATATATAATGAATAGGAAACCCCATCGCTGCTCCTTCTTGTGGGAACTCTCTATGTGTCCCTTTAATATCTGCAATGATGGAATTAAATGAATCATTTTAATTTGTATTATAAATAGCCAAAGATATTTTGATTTAACTTTTAACGGTCTTCGGTCAACAAGTCTTCGGTCTGTTTTGGCGTATCTAAGATGATAAGAGGTAATATAATGTATTATGTTGTTTATTGCTTTTCCACCTTAAGCAAGCCTCATGAAGGTATTACGACACTTTTTCGCGAAATACATGCATGCCTACGCCTTAGGCTGATTTCCAGAAGTTACGTCGAAGTCGTAAAGTCGTAGAGATTAGGCAGGTTTTTTATGAGTACTAGTAATGTATCTGAATGAGTTACCACTTCTAATCTTCTCAAACAGTGCAGCAAACAGCGTGTCCGTCTTCTTGCAGTGATTATGGCCACATTTAGTAACAACGCGCAAGGTAGTAAGTCCAATAACTTTGTTGAAGCTCTCTTCCAAGATTCATTGTAATATAAACTGTACAATTCCATACAGCAAAAAATATCTACAATATTAGTTGAAATATTATTTATATTTTAAAAGTTTTAGAATCTTTATTAAAGAGGAGAACCTAATGGCTACCGTAAATACAGTTTTCCACTTTTTCGGAAGCCTATGCGTTAATGTATAAATATTATTTAAAATAACGAATTTTTATTTTTGTTTTTATGGTAAGAGTGGAAAAACGATGGATGTAGCCTTTCTCTAATCCAACCTGAACTGACTTGCCGTTAGGAGAGTCTTATATCTAATTTATAACGCTTTTCTGAAGGTCTTGAATCGTATAACAAAAATAGTAAAGGTGTTCTTGGGTGGGGAAAATTAATCTTTGATTGATTTGGATCATTGTGTAGTGTTCAGAGTGTATTACTGATTTCGCATTACCCTGATGATTACCATGTCTACTAAGTCATTCATGACGATGAAAATGGTAAATGTGTTTCTACGATGTATATTTTTATGCTTAGTGACGGTTAAATATAAGAACATTTTAAGATTGAATTTAAGTGAGTGAATTGTCGCCGAGCACGTAATGGCAGGCGCTTACTGTAGATGGGCAGCAGCAGGCAGCAGGAGTAGAGGGTGAGCGCGCGCGACAGGCGGGCGGGCGGCGCGGGGGCCAGCGGACACAGCCCGAGCAGGCGGCCTATGCCGCACGTCACTGCGAC
>DWAJ01006699.1:0-10108 GCA_018238005.1 Eurema mandarina | reverse complement strand
GGCCAGCGCCGCCGCCAGGTCCACCCGGGCGCCCCCCGCGCTGCCCCCTGCGCCCGCGCCCTCGCCCTCCGGTGCATTGCCTAGCCCAGAGAAATAGCGTTGCAAGTCCGAAAGAAATATTTGCCCACCTGAAACATATGCCGTAACAACACTTGTTCAGCGGGGTGCCCCAGGTCCCTTGTTCTGTGCGATTTCTTATTGATAGTCATATAAATTTAAGAAATTGAATAGAACAAAGTACACTGGCTCAGGTAAAGGCAGTTAATGTTAAAAATTTATTGAATATAATTTTGGAATCTTTCCATTGCAACGACTACAACTTGTTAACTAAAAAAATTTTTTTCTAAATGGATCTTCATGCATCCTCTTTTCTGTCTATGATAGCAAAAGGAAAACTACAGGTTTACATTTTAGACTTTACTATGAAATATAAAAAGCTATAGGTCATGTAAGATTAAGCTTACTCTTCGGGTTGGTGGCAGTGGCAGTATTAGGTGGTGTTGCAGTAGGAGCAGGAACATCTCTAGCCCGAGAAGGGGTTCTAGCAGCAGACGCCTCGGTGGTGCGAGGAGCACTGCCCCCACGTGAGCTGTTGTTGCTTCCAGCAGATGGACGGCTACTGGCATTAGCACTGCTACTGTTGCTGCTGCTGTTGTTGCTGTAACATGATTTATATTAGTAAGAAAATTGACAAAAACCCATTGAAATATTAAGTTTCTCACAAGAAGTAAAAACCACAAGATGTTTTGTCCAAGATAGAGTTTAAAGTGTAACTCCTAAATTATCACTATTTTATAAAAACTATATAAATGTCACTGGGGTGTTTATTGCTAATCTATTGACACTCAAACACTATAATTAAATTGTCTCAGTAATCTAGCTGCTTAACTATTACAAATAGTTAATTGAGTGTAATTACAATTTTAAATACACTGAAAGTATAATTCACATTTATTCTGTACAAGCTGTTGCCCGAGACTCCGTCCGCATGGACTTTCATATAAACATTGACCCCCCCCCTCCTTCCCCCCTTATAACCCTTTTTCCAGTTAAAAAGTAGCCTATGTTTTATCTGAGGCTCTAGACCATCTTTGTACGGAATTTCATTACAATTGGTTCAACGGTTTGGCCGTGAAACCGTAAAATTAGAAAGTTTCAACCGCACGCACAACCTTTTGGGGGTTGATTAAAAAAAAAGGAGCCTATGTCCTTCCCCAGGCTTTAGACTATCTGTGTACCAAATTTCCTTCTAATTGGTTCAGTTTTAGCGTGATGGAAGGAAAGACAGACAGACAGAGTTACTTTCGCATTTATAATATTAGTATGGATAGGGAAGTAACTGGAGTCTTATTAATGAATTACTGAGTTTTATAACGGAATTAGTATAAGAAATATAGAGTGTTGAATAAAATAATGGTCAGAGAAGTGAAAAATGTATTGATGTTTTCAACTAAGGTAACAGAAACAGACATACCCCATAGTTCCAAGCAAAGACGACAAGCCACCAATTTGCCCGACACCTCCAAATAGCTGCATCAGTTGCTGCTGGGACATGTTATTGAGCAGATTCTGCAGTTCACCGTCTTGAGCTCCACTCCCTCCACCTCCCCTTCCACCGGATGTTGGCGGGTTGTTTAAAGCCTCATTAATGCGACGGCAGAAATCATCATCCTTGTCAGTCTTTGGTTCCTGCAACACAGTGATACAGTTCATGAAACATAGTGTAAGTTGTATAAAACAATGTTAAAACACTATAAGGAAAGTATAGTTGAAATAATTGTCTTTTGTCATTTAATTGATTTATCTTATGTAAGATATAACAAGTAATAATTAAATTCAAAGTATTATTTTACCTGCATCCAAAAGAAATATTTCTTTGCGAATGATTTAAATTTTAGTACATAAACTCGGCCTGTAGTACATTCATTGACTCGTACAAATTCACAATCATCAGGAAAGATTAAAAGGTCATCTTCGACTTCGCCTGTAGTCCGATCCTTCCAACAGAAATGCATAAGAGAATCTTCTCCTTGGTATACATAGAGTAAACCCTTCCTTTTATCGGGATGGACCATACGTCCCTTCAATGTCATTCTGCCAGCTCGAAATTCAACCAAATGTTTGTTACCACCAGAGCTCCCACCGAGACCCGAAGTGTTACCAAATAGGGCTGTTGCAGACATCTTAAATGCTTGATACCTATAAAATAGTAAACTAATAATAAGTTGGCTGGTTTTTAACAATACTATTCTCCGTGATGCTAATACGAAGATACTTACCAAACTAGTCACAAGTTAAACTAGCACTAAGGCTTTGTATCTTATTGTCTTATTTTAAACTTTATTTTGCAAAAGAAATAACAATTGAACAATGTATTACGTGAAATTAACTTCACCGACTAAGCATATATTTGGATTTCCGAAATGTGACTTGACAAAATCCACGTACCATAAACTATAAATTATGATAAGTATTAAATTCTAAATCCAAGCCAATATAAAACCCGAAAGTTTATATAATCTATGCATGCAAGTTTAATCTGTACTTCTGCATGTTTATAACCATAGACTAAATAACTTTTGTGAGTCTGTGACGTTGACAACTAGTATGTCATACGTTTGCTTGTAATAATTTTCATCAATTTTCAATTTTTCAGGCTTTCACATTGTCTTTTATTTCCCGAGTTTTAATTAAGTTCTAAAAAGTAATTTATATTTATTGAATATTTAATTAATTGCCTGGTATAGTATTTTAATGGTAGTTGCAATATTAGTTGAAGAATACTTTTTTTTGTGTACTAACAACAGTGGAGATATTCTCTAAGAGTATATTTTTTAATTAAATTGCAAACAATGAGCAACGTCCAGACAGGTCAGTATAGTTTGTATATGTTGTAGATTCTTGTTGGGAAATATATTATTCACATGATATTTACACATTTATACACTTTTTTTTAATGATCTACTTTTTAAGTAAAATGACTCATGTTATGTTGAATACTAAGTCTTTCCTACAGCACAATTAAAATATTTTATTTATTAATACTAAAACTATTCCTAGTATACCCTTGCTGTTTTTGATATATGTTTAATAGGTAATAAAATATTGTTTTATATTTTAAGGCTATGCCTCAGTTTTTGTTTGCATTACTTCAGATTATAATGTGTTACAATATAATTGCTCACTGTAAACACTGCTTAAACAAATGTGAAGAGTAATAGACATTTGGAGAGATTTTAAAAATTAATATTCAATTAGAAATAACTTTTGGGCAATGTTTATTCTGTTTCTTTTAAATTTTGATTTAAACATTTGGCCCAGATATATAAAGATTTAGAAAAAATAATGCATCATTTATAAAAAATTGCTTGTACATATTATGATCATAGATTAAATTATGTCAGTATATTTCGATACCAAAATAAAGACTTGAGTGTGGGTGGTGCATCTCTTTGTTTCACTTCATTTTCCTACACATCAACTACAATGTATTACGTCATTAAATAAACTAAATTCTGTAATTGTTCCTATATAATGGGAAAGTTTGTCTACACAAAGTTTAAACTAATTAAAAAAAAATCTAGCCTCACAAAATATACATTATTTGTGAGTGTCATAGGCTATATTATATGTAAAATAGTTTTGATTTTCTATTTAATTTATCTTTATTCTATCATATTTCCGAACCAATTTTAATAAATGGAGTCAAAAGATTTTAAGGTATGGTGGTGTAACATAGGAAATGAAAATTGTTTTTTTCATTTATTGTGAAATCAGGATATAGTTACTATTTTTTTGTTTAATAAATGAAAGTTGCACTTAACTAGGCTATTTTTGCTAATTTCAAGTGACTGAACATAAATAATTACCATTATTTTAATATTCATTAAATAAAATTATTCATATGATTTTGAGTAAGTTTATTTTTATATTAACTACTATCATGTTACAAGATATGATTCATGCATTTGGCTTTATTGTTAGATAAAATGTTGAATAATTCAGGTTGAGGAAATCTTCTCATTCTATTATGAATCACAGCCACTTGTGCAATGTACCATTTTTTGTGGTATTGGCAAGCTTACGGTGACGCAATGAGGTTGTATATGCCGCGGCGGTCCACAGGCAGGCGCTCGACGCTCTCGCCCGCGGCGCGCCCGCTGTCAATAAACTTTACCATACCCGGCAAGGTTACTTTTTTGGCATTATTTTATGTACCTACCGACTACGGAGACGTCGACACGCTCGAATTGTAACTATCCATTTCCGAAATTCGAAACGAGTAACGAAGTTGCAATTAAATAACGTTTAAGGTCAAGATCATTATTATATTTAATAGAAAAAATTAAAATACATTAAATAAGTAGCGTGGTAGGTGGTGAAAGTGGCGAATGCGAGCACTCGGGCAACGGCGCGAGACGAGCGCGGGCGATTGCGCTAGCGAGCCCGACGTGGCGGAAGAAAGGAAACATATTGCCTGCTTTATCGTTTAAACGCATATATTAACATAGTATTCTATGGGATATTGTGATATAATAAAATATGATAAACGAGAAATAGCCTTTAAAAGATCCTGGTGCAGTGTCATCATTTTCGTGTAGTGTTATTATTTTTGATGCCAATGTGCGTACGGTTATTACGCTTAGATACATTTAGCCTTATCAATTGTTTGGCTATTGTAAAAAATATGCAAAATTTTCGCGGAAGACGAGGTAGATAGTCGAAGGCATGGCGGATATTGGAGACAGGAGCACGGGACCGGCGAGCTTGGAGTACATGGAAGATCCTTATTTCGTACCTCCTGATGATGATTCTACTCCGAGTTTCGATGTCGCCGTTGACGAATTAGATGATTTAGAAAATATAGTTAATTGGACACCAGAAGACGCGGAAGCAGAATGGCGTTCGCTGCCAGAGCTTGCCGAATCCGCTTTGTGTATCGAAACAGAGTTCTATATGGACAATCGTCGCCGACGTCTTCGGATATTTAGAAAAAAAATGCGTGAAGTAAGAGTAACATTTCAAGACCTCACAAAGCCCTATCTTGCCAAGGTATCCAGTCATACAAATTACAAAAAGTTCCTTGGAATAACACCTGGAGGTTAGTAAATATAAAACAGTTTTCTACACCTATTTAACTATGTGTACGCATTGTTTACGTGGTTCGAATATGATGCGGATGAGTGAAGATATAAGTTTTTATTTTAATACAGATTATAAATACCCACATTCACGTATTTATTCTCTCGACTTTACGATACACGTCACTCAAACAACTGGCGACCGAACTTGTTATAAGTCCGCTGTCTCAGACTGGTTACATGTACTACAGTCATCAAATATGTTTTCGTACGACCATTATATGGCTATGACTTCAAAATATAGAAAGAGTACGTACCTATTTCTCTATAAGTTAATAATTATGTTTAAGTGGTGGTATTATGTATATAAGTAAATGCATAATGTAGATATAAGTGTATGTATGTGGTTCCGTTATATTGGTAACGTGTACTGTGTTCATAATGTATCTTTAGGCTACATCGGCGTATGATACAACATTACGGAAAAACTTGAATAAATGTTTGTTTAATCGATGCGTGTATTATGAACTATTATGAAGCAATAACAGCGCGTATGTAAAGAAGATGTCATTTGTTTTTTATTGTGACGCGCAAAATGAATGGTCGCGAACGTTATTGTTGTGCTGTTAGTTTGTTTATAAATTGCATGTAGATAGCAATCAATTATACTCATTAGTCAATAATCAATCGAACGACTTGTTCAAATGAGTCTTATATTGCTTTGAATTACTAAATACTTCAAAGCTATATAAGAAAAGTATTTTGACTATTTTGTGTTTTTTTGTTTTTAAAAAAGAAATATTAGAAGTTGCACTAACTATTTAAAGAAAAAGTTCGGAAAGGTGAATGTTACATACATTTGAAATACGTCAATTCACGTTAAAATGTATTTAAACTTATAAAATACTAAAGTATTTCAAGTCGTACAGGACTGGTGTGAAATCCTGTTCCAGGACCTGCTGCAGCTTCTTAAGCTTAAAGGATTAAATTAGTTATCACATGTTACTAACATTATGATTAAAATAAGCTAAAAATACTCATATAACGTAAATAAATAGCAATGAATTTTTTAAACCATTTCTTAACAAAGCAGTAGCATTAAATTGTCTCTTAATTCCAGCTGAAGAGGCAATGGCGGGAACAGGCGCGGGCGACGCCCACGTGGTCGACGAGTTGGCTGGCCTGACCCCTGAGCAGGCGGAACAACTCAAAGCCGAGTGGAGCCGCGAGCTCGCACGAGTCGAGGACGAGATAGCCACTCTACGCACCGTGCTGCAGAGCAAAGTTAGTACACTTCTATTTAATTTAATTATTTTCCTATAGGTAAGTTTTATTTTATCCACACGTTAACCGCAGCGAGCGTGGTCCTGGTTAACCACAAAACGGCTCTCAACTTAGTATTATAGTTGATACAGGAACTGTTTTGCGGTAGTAAATATTGTAGAAGCAGGCGGGGTCCTTTTAGAATTCTTGGTCCGCGTTCAAAGTTGTATTAAGATATTTCAGTCTGAATTCCTTTGGCCAGCTTTCTGCTAGCGGATGGTTTCATTTTCCTCATAAAACACTTAACAAACGAACGAGGTAGTCATTTCAAACGTGATTGATGATAAGGCACATAGCCTTTTAATTTGTAGTTTCGTCTAGCAGTAGCATATTTCTGTGTATCAAGTATGAAGTTAGGCACAAGATGAAGATCATTTTAAACCTATATGATAATATTAACATAAAAGTTTAAGCCTAAAAAAGATCTTTACCTCTACAGTTAATGAATAGTTCTAAAATCTATTAAAGGTATTAACAGATAAGTTTTATACGTGTTAAGTATCAAATATTTATGATACATGCTATTCACGATTTTTCTTAGGTAGTTGTAGTTATCGACCGCTAGTAGCGAAAACATTGTAGGTACGTTCTTAGCATGAAATTAGTAAAACTGTTAAACATGTAATTATATTAGTATATGAGAATATGTCCAAGTACCTAAAACAATTTTCTTTGTTACCCAAGCATTCTTAAAAATCCAATTATATCCATTCAATACAAGTTGTAGTTAAACCAATTAACTCATGACGTGAATTCCTAGATAAATTTTATTTAAGGATATCAAACGGAAAAAATAAAATCTATATTTTTGTTGTCGAAACAATAGTACTAGAACATTCTGAAATCCATTTACAACCAAGGAATTTGCCAATGAGACTGGCTTGAAAGGTTAACTTTTGCAACACATAATTGCTCATAATACATTTAAAATTAGAATGGTAGTGCGATAAGGCCAAAAAACGACACTAACATTGAAGTATGGGTGAAGGTCTCCAGCTTTGCATACAATATTGTTTATATTGCACGCTATGTGTTATTGTTTGACCCATAACATTATATTATCAGTGTCTAGTTATATGTTTGGGTAGAAACAATTCTTATCTACTTAACTTGAATTCACCTTTTATTTATTACTATTTGTTTCTTAAAGTACCGCGCAATATATGTCATAGGTACACAAAGAATTAGAAATAGTAGATAAAGACGTAGATACAATATCAAAATCGGTTCAATAGATTCAGAGATTACTCCAAATGACGTAACTAAGTCAAGGCTATTTATTTAAATTATTTAATCGTCCATAGAAACTTTCTAAATTTAAATCAATGTTCGCTCATAGGTTCTTCTATGTTCAAATGTTCCGAGAGTTGAGAGCCTGGCGATCTGTCACACAGGTTTCCCACCTAGTTCAGACACCAGTCTCTCACAAAGGGATTAAGGATTGATTTGTAATTAGATAAGTCTATAACAATTTTATTGTAATACCCTTTAAAGCCTTTGTGTAGAGATAATAAAAACGTTTTTATTTTTATTTTTTCAGTTTTTTTGCACTTAAAATTTAGAAATGCAAAATATTAAATGTAATAATTTTTCCACTTCATACCAACGTGTATCACGATGAATCCACGATTCATGCCATACTATAACCGTTACAAACTTTCTTCTACAAAAACTTCACATTTTATTACAATAACATTTATATCCGACGGACTGAAACGATAGACTTATTATATTATAAGTATATTATAGAACGTATTTTAATTATAAGTCAAGATGGAAATTGTATCATTTTTAGATTCGTCAAAGTTCCGAATTGAAACGAAAACTTGGCATCACAGTATGGAAGGAGATCACCGAAGACGTCAATCAGGGATTGAAAAACGTTAAAGAAAGCCAAGTGTAAGTAGACATATTATTTACATACATATACTAGCAGTAATCACGTTTCGTTTCGTAAGCTCTCTTAGGGGTTTGTAAGGTTATTTGAATCTTTTTAAGGTTAGGGTAAATAAGTTCCTAAGGTATGGTAAGGTACCTCTTACACCGCATCTTTGCTAACGATCTGAGGAGTCCATGATCAAATGTATGGATATTAATCATAGAACAAGCTTCAGATCGTGATTTCGTGATAATGTCCGCATAGAGTAGAGCCAAAACTTCGTGTTAGAAATCATGTAATATCTAAATGTATTTCGGAAAAAAAAACAGATATGATATCTGTTATCCGTATAACTGTAGACTTACGAGTAAAGAAACTAGTAGGTAATAAAACTTATTTAGCGCAGATATTGTCCTGGTTTATATCACAAACACTAATAATAATTATATAATTCACTGAAGTATTTAAATGATAATGATGCTATCACTATTTTTGGAATTTGAGTCATATTTTATTGGCCATCGTTTTATCGATAAGATCGGTACTTTAGTTTTGCAACGGCAACAGTAGTTTGATAACGAGATTCCGTCGCTGTGTATGGCGTAACAATCAGTTTTATATAATAATATGTTGTCAAAATTGATGGGATTGCCAAATAAAACAGAAATAGATAATGTTGTAGTTAGATTATGAGAAGGCCGTTAATTTAACTGTCAAGATAATTGTACAAAAACCCGTAGCTTAAAGTTAAAAAAAATTATACAAAGCCGATTATTAAATTCGGTGTTGCTGTATAATTAATGATCAGCTATCAGAAGTTGCACTCAGTTACAATTTTTGTACATAACACTAGTGCAAAATTCTTGAATGTAGAATGTGTTTTACATACATCTAAATGAGGTAACTTTCTAAGCCAGAAGTTTAAAAAAAGTTGTAAAGTTGACCAGAATTTATTGCCCCTTTTCCGCTTTTATGGCTATTAATGTATTAATGAACACAATAATCTTAATAATAAATAAATGAATAGATACTCCAGGACACTTCTTTTAAACACAGCGGTCACGTCATATCATCTGGTCCCACGCTGAGCAGAGGTTGTGTTATGGCGACTAGATAACGGATAAATTACATTATATGTATAAGTAGCATCACGAATCTTTAGCGCTGAACGAAACCTGCGCAGAAGTCAAAAATAAGGTATGGAGGCGCGCGTGATCGTCGGGTGCGCGAGCGTTGATTGGTTTCCCAGTCGTGTTGTCTTTTTCGCACCAATACGTCAATTACGAGCGCGATTCTACAGATGCGCAGCTATTCTCGTCCAGCCCTAAACATCCGTGATGCGACCTATACCTACCTACTTTTCACAAACATTCTTACCTAGAAGAGACCGTAACCGACTTTCCAGATACCAAAAAACTGAGTCTGTGATAAAGTCGACGGCGGAGAAGACGACGTCGATCCTGGGCGGGCTGACGGCCGGCGTCACCAGCAAGATCGGCCAGATGCGCAACTCCGACTCGTTCCGCTCCATCGAGGAGCGCGTCGGGTACGCCTACGAGAACGTTAAGGTAACAAACTTCCTCTCTTACTCTTCTTCTCCTTCTCTTACTTACAACTATATGTAGCCCGAATACTGAAACCGTAGAAAGGATCCCCCATGTTCATAACATTTTTATTTTATTGGAACTATCCAGCCCTCTTTTTTTTTTAAGTGGGGAAATCCTCATAGGATACCCATGGTCCTCGGGGAAGGGCCACGGGTTATGTCGGACTTCTACCGACCAAAACCCCACTGTTTGTAATCGCTCTGCCGCAGTGAGTGGGG
>DWAJ01006698.1:0-10109 GCA_018238005.1 Eurema mandarina | reverse complement strand
TAGCAACACCCAGACCCCAGAAAAATACAAATGTAAATTACAAATATATTTTTCCGGTGTGGGAATCGAACCCACGACCCTTCGCGCAGAAAGTAGTTGTGTTACCACTGCGCCAAGCGGTCGTCATGATTTGATGATTAATTTTCTTGTAATGTTTATATTTTGATTTGTTCTTGAACATGTAATGTAAAATAAATAAATGAGAAAAAATGTTGTCTGATTACTAAATGTTGATGGAAAGTCAAACAAATTCAATTTTCAATTCGATTTGGAATCAATGTAAGCTTTCTTTTCAATTCCCCGAAGAGTGGATTTTAAATTCGGACATCAGAACAATCGCACTTTATCGGACAATACGTGAAATATAGCGTTCAGCTCGACACGGGAACAAAGAATTCTGATAGTTGATAAGAACTCAAGAGTGGAATGTACTTACTTGTACAGCAAGGGATAATGCCCCTTTCTAGCTCAAATACATTGCGTAAA
Organism: Eurema mandarina; assembly: GCA_018238005.1. NCBI lineage: Eukaryota > Metazoa > Arthropoda > Insecta > Lepidoptera > Pieridae > Eurema > Eurema mandarina. The sequence continues at coordinate 9,623 of DWAJ01006698.1, read as the reverse complement.
ATTTCGAAGGGACTTTTCAAGGGTTTTATGAAAGAAAATTTTAATCTTAAGCGTAGTAGGTGGATTTTCTGCCATAGAAGCTCTTCAAGAAATAAGATTGTATTGCACAGAGTTCTGAATCACGCTTATGGTATTTTTTCCTGAGCATTTATACGATTTGTCGACAGGAGATGGTTGACAGCTAAGCGGAGGATAGCCTCCTGGTAAACGACCACCACGATAGCTCACGACTCACGACTCACGACCCCGTGAACAGTAAAGAATAGCAAAGTTAAGTGTTTGACATCTGTATTGCCTATAAAGGGAAGCAAAAGGAAGTTAAAGAAAAAAGAATAAAGGAAGAAAGGGAGGAAAAGAAATGCAATAAGGTTGTAACATAAAAGATATGTTACTACATACATACATTTTAAGAAAACAGTTCATTTATTTTATAAGTTCGACTTCTTATAGTTGAATACAACAGAACGTACAAAAACTAAACAAAAGAAAGTAAACAAATTAAACGGTTTTCATTATATAAATTTATAAAGAATTCCCATTCACTAACTCTATTATATGATAAATTAGATTCCAACATACTAACTGGTAGCTCTTTTAGAAATAAAATTTCGTTTCCATTTCTAGCTTCAGAACAATGTGTAGGAACTAGAAATTCTAAGAGCGCTCGCTTGGCTGAATAATATAATAACCTGGTTTGAAGAAAAGTATTTGAGATAAGACGTACTCCAACCACTACAGAATCTTGTACAAGAAGAGTCTATAGAATTAGTTATGTCATTGTTTTGAACTGACTTCATGTCAACTGAGAAATTCATTTGTTAAATTTAAAATTCATTTTGTGGTAAGAAATGCTATTTTCACGTTTTCCAAGTTTTTAATTGCACATTAATCTTAAGATGTATATTTATGTACTATGAGGTATATACAATTATAGGTGTAATTATTTTACGTAATAAGGTAACAATCAGATATTAAAGTACACATTCAATATTACGCTTATAGTGAATCGGTTCTCTATATGTTTTAAAAATCACTTTGTTCCCATGTCATATGACGTCACATGACAGTACGATAGCGTATTGTTATTTTTTCTGATTAAAAAATATAAATTAGAATTTCTAATACTTGGGACACAAACTATTACATCTGCTAACTTTGTCACTCAATTCGATTTTAACAAAATGTGTCAAAGTCTTTTTAATTTTTATTTTTATTTACTTTTACTTATGATAGCGAGCGCTTTTCGGTACGTAAGTGTACCTACATTAGTTTACGAAAAGCACTCGCTATCTAACTAGTCTAGACTTGTCGCATTGCCAACTTCGTTATTTATTCAAATACAAAGATGCTTCTTTCGTTCGGAATTCTTATAATGACGTAGCACATTTATTGCCAACATTGTTTTACGTTTACATCGCCCTAATGTCTATCGCCATGTGCCTAGGCATTGAATATTCTATACAATGTGGCCTAGAGTATTCTTAATGGAATCTTAATTGAAATATAGGCCGTAGGCTGAGCGGTTGGTATTAATATACAGCTTATTTGTAGAAGATATTGTTTCAAGGAATTTCGTTTTGAGGAATTCTTGGAGTCATGGGTTTTAGTAGTAACTAACTGTTTCTTATAGTATTAGAACCAAAAAATAATCAGAAAAAAGGATAATATATAGCCCAGGAGGTCTTTCAACAGTTAAATCTAATTTTTGTTGTATTTGAACTCTTCCGTATTTTTCATCTGACCCCCTGTAAGTGTAACAGAGCCTTGAAGGTTGTCATTGCAGAATACATTGAAACGGAAAAAGTTATGATAAAAAGGCATAACAATATAGGCAACATCTATAACTTTTAATCTTATTTCTCCTTTAAAGTTTAATATTGTATATGTTTATTTTTCTCTCTTTCTCTCTCTGGTACACAGACACACACACACACACACACATTCATGTATGTACCTACATCCATACGAATTACAAGTGTAACATTACCTTTTTTCTATAAATCTTATGAAACAACTAAGCCTACCCTTATCAACGAAAAGACATGTTATAATATCCTTTTATTAATCTCGAAAGGCCATGAGGACATCTTAAGGAGTCCTTTGGACCGTTTTTATTATATTCCTTGAGAGCTAGGACAATATTTGCTTTGAAGTAATTACAAATGAGTCGTTGGTCTTATTATTATTTAGGTAGATAGCTAAAGAAATATAGATTTACTTACAAATCCACAAAATATGATTTTGATGTATAGATTCTTGTTGGCCATCTTGCCGACTGATTTGTAGCTTCTTCATGATGCGCCACCATTCCACTGTTCTTTAAGGAGTATAAATTCTTAGGATCAAAACAAATCTCAATATATTATCAAAACTACACGTCACGTTGTTTGTACGTGGTTGACTCCTAAACTACTGAACCGATTTTAATATAAATTTGAACACCGCGTGCAGTTTGATCCAACTTAAAAGATAGAATAGCTTACTTCATAACATAAGCGATACGAAACAGATCCAATTAGAAGTGAAATAACAAATTAAACTTTTAAAAATACGTAAAAGTTTCGATTATCTGACAGTTCAGTAATCAATTTGACATTGACATTACAACTGTCATTAATCCGGCCGCCAAAAATTGATGTGTCAAAATTGTGTTCCCGCTCTAAAGGAAACACAGAGTAAAAAACATTGCCACGTTCCGCCGGCCGAAAACAGACTGCTTAATAAAATTCACACTCTTCATTTGGCTCACGTACGTTGCTATTATCCTCTATTACGAAGGATGGTCAGCGAAGCCTCCATAAATGTACTGGAAAGTTTTTATGGATGGCTACACATGTACTATGGGCTTTCGTACGCCTTTTAGGGAAGAAAAAGGCACTTAGATTGTAAAAAAAATGCTAGAGTATAATATAAACATAAAAAAGTTGATAAAATTTAGCATATTTTTAATAATACTAAAAATATATTGTATTTTGAGCATAATAGTTTGTTTATTTAAACGTTCTAATCGTACAAACGTAGTTTAGTATATACCTACTTTATTATGTGTATCAGTAATTATTACGGAACACAGTATTAAAAAAATCCATGGAAATCCATTTCATTCATTTACATTCTTCTCTCATGACGGGAGTATTCTTCTATAAGGATTTCTCCACATTTAAAAAGGTCTAAAATAGTGTATTATATTGGGGATATTTTATATCCGATCCCGCAATTAAGCATTTTTTATACATACCATTTTTTATATAATAAACCTTCCTCTACAACCAAACTAACTGATAAAAAAAAACTCAAGGAAATCGGTTGCATAGTTTTAAAGAGTTATATAAGAAGTATACCAGACCTAAGAAAGCGACTTTGTTTAACACTATACAATGATTGTTACTTAGAAATTGTGTTTAAAAATTTTCAACACAATTCAGTAAGAACACAGCAAGAAATTTCAACCAGTCCGCACCCAAGGGTGCCCTTGTAAGTGTATTGACTTAGGAAAATTATGTTTTGCTTCGGAAAATCGAATCTCGTCTTGAAATTTCATAATGTTATCATATTTTAAATGCAAATTCAAACGCGTGCTGACATCGTTGCGTGAGTTGTTTGTGAATCGAGAGCGAACCATTAAAGATAAAAGACGCTACGGATCGGAATAAATTTGTTTTGTATTGTTAATCGTGTTTTGACGATTTCGTACATTTTGTATCAAAAATCTTGTCTTAACATCTGAAGCTCTTAGCTTTAATAATAAAAACTCGAATACATACTAGTTACTGTTTTAAATCCTACCAATATTATAAATGTGAAAGTTTGCGAGAATGTATGTATAGATGTACTCGTATGTTTGTTATTCTTTCACGCAATAAAGGCTGGTCCGATTTAGTTGAGGTTTGGTATGTAGATAGGTGATACCCTGGATTAACACGTAGGATACTTTATTTAGCCGCGGGGCACAGTTAGTATACAATAAAGGGCTTTGTTTGTCCTTACTGCTTTGATAAATAAATAAATATTTTCAGGACATTTATACACAGCGCCATCTAATTCCAAGCTAAGCAGAAGCTTGTTTTATGGCAACTAGTTAACGAAATAAATTACATATACATATTTTTCTTTTGTAAATACATACATACAATACAAAGCAACAACCCCTGAAAAATACAAATGTAAATTACAAATATATTTTTCCGGTGTGGGGATCGAAACCACGACCCTTCGCGCAGCAAGCAGTTGTGCTACCACTGCGCCAAGCGGTCGTCTGATAGAAATATTCACATATGAAGTATATTTGAGTTTATATTGGAAATAAAAATAGTACAAATATTTACCAAGAGAAGCTATCGCGGTTTCTTTCAATAACACATCACACGGGGGATTATCCGATCCCGGATATAACGTACGAATGTTTTAGTTTGTTCTCAAAGTTTTATACGAGATTTATTCTTTACGAAAATAGCTAGAGAGAGAATACATATTGAGATCGACATATTGAAACTGTTTATTTTTGTTTTGTTTTTGATAGCGTGTATATTTTTTAACTAGCTGTTGCCCGCGACTCCGTCCGCGTGGGCTTTCATATAAATTTTTGACCTCCCCCCTTATAACCCTTTTTCCTAGTTAAAAAGTAGCCTATGTAACTCTCCATCTTTTCAACTAACTGTATGCCAAAAATCAGGTCGATTGATTGCTTAGCTACGGCGTGAAGCAGGGACAAACAAACAAACAAACACACTTTCACATTTATAATATTATAATGGATTACAATTATATCTTTTAATATTAAAAGAGCTCTGAGTTTCTTGCCTATTCTTCTCTTTAGAAACTGCTATTCGAATCGGTAGTAAATGTTTTGTTTTGTAATACCATGACGATTCAAAAGTCAACTAGGCTACATTTAATATATATATATAGCCCAGTAGGGCAGCAGAAATTTCCACCAACAATCCTTAAGCTAAGAATGCGTTGCCAGCCTTTAAAATTGAGTTAATGAAGGACTTGTATGAAAAAAAAGAAAAGGGTAGAAAATAAAAAAGTCAAAAAAGGAGGGAAGAGAAAAGTGGGCCTACAGTGCTCTGATGAGATGCTATTTTGTATTGGAAGGTGGTACCACCCCGGATGAGCTGGCAATTCAGCTTTTAAGGCTCTATCACCCTTTAAGCAGTGACAAAGATATTATAAATAATAGTTTTCTTAACTTACATGTAAAATACGTTAGCTCGAAGATAGAACTTTGTCTGTATTAAAAGCGAAATATTTAAGTTACCCAACTTAACAAAGCACGAAGTATGGTCGCACATACGACTAAGTTTCTAACTTAATACCTAAGAAACAGCTTTGTGTTAACATTTCTTAAATGTCTTAAGAAAACTTATTCCGTTTACGCTGTAAGAAGTTTAATTTAAACTTTCTCACCTAAGACCGTAGTGCACTTTTATTATTAATTAGAAAAAACAGAGATTCTACAAGATTTATAATTGAGAAATGTTCAATTTGAAAATTAAATTATTTTCTCTCTGATTCGGTTATACGTAATTTCTCTTAATATCAACTATTTTCTGAAATTTTATAATCACATTCGGTACATTAATCATAAGTAAATGTTTGAATATAGAATAAAATCACTAATAGTGATAAGGCCGCTGTCAAAACACTTTTTGCTGTGATTTTCATCTTTAGTTTTAAGGTGTTTTTCCTTTTGACAATAAAGAAATTTTATTATTATCATTATAATTCTATACATAGTCTGATAGTCCCTTAATAAAATAAAATAAAAAGTCCCATTATAAATAGTAAGCGCTACTATGAAACATATACATACAGATACACATATATTGGCACATAGACTATGCTAATCAATTTCAGTTGATTAGGACATGACATTTCGAGTTTGACAACTGACATAACACCGAGCGCGGGAGGCGGCCATTATCGGTTCGGGTCGATAGACTAAGCACACTCCCACGTCTTCTGGTCGAATATTTTAAATCCAGTGATACTTTGTTAATCATTGAAAATTATAAGCTCTGATTTACTATCATGAAATTAATAAAGAACGAACTAATAGTGCTATGAAATATTTTATTGAAATAGGGAACTTTGATCTCTTCGCGCGACTACGTTACCTCTACCCACTATACGGATAAAACCATTAACAACCATTAGCAACAAATGAACGCCTCTCAAATCCTAAAGAAAGCTACAGCGAAACAAGTCAGTATTAGAAATACATAAACCCCCGACGATACGCGGTTAACATTCCTATCACACCTAACAAACACCCTGATGACCTTGTAAACCTGAACCGATTTCCACCAAACATAGCTAAGAACACTCTTAATGGTAACATTAATAATTATAATTGTACCTTTCAAACAAAAAAAAAGACCGCATTAAAATCGGATCATCCGTTTGGGAGCTACGTTGCCTGACACACACAAACACACAGACGCGTCAAACTTATTTTCGTCGGGGGTTAAAAAGGAAGTTAAAAGGGAAGTTATTTCTTTACGGCAGCCAACAATTTGCTCCAGTAAAAGTTTTATAAGAATCTCAAACACATACTCGTACGCTAGAGCCGAGATCTGATAATCCCAGGTGAGACAAACACTATACGATAAAAATAGATTTCTATATTTCTGAAATATTAACTTTGATAGCGTCTATATTATTTTGTATTTTTATACGGAAAAATAAAGTCTGGAAAGACTCCATATTTAAAAGTTTAAGTATTTTGGTACGAGCAGACATTATTTGCGCGTATAAGAATTAAAAATAATACTAAAATATAATTCAAAATAAAACATCTATATAATTTAAATTTATTTATATTATAAAGTTTTATAAATATACCAGACAATCTAAAATAGAAGTTCATATATCAACTATAGGAACAAGACTCAACACATTATTATTATAAGCTTTCCTACTAATTACTATGAATTATTCATGTATTTAAAGCCTCTTCTCTATTCTTAAAACGTCGTAAAATGTAGTTATTATGTGTATAAGCACAACACAATAACAAATAAACTTGTAATATTATTGTAAAAATTGGTATTTGTAAAGAGAATTTTAGATAAAATTTTCTCAAATACGAAGCTACATTTGCTGGATGCATAAAAGTCTAATATCACCCATAATCCGGGCGTAGCCAAACTTATTTTATATGTCAAAATCCGTGACATTATAATAAAAATTTATTCCGATGGGTGTGTAAGTCGGATTTAAAATTCTAAGCGTCGATCGAGGTAGCATTTGTTATTCATAGAGGATCTTAAGGAATTTATCAGATGATAATAAAGGGAGCTATGAGCTGCGGTTGTAATGTCTTTAGAAATTATAGGTACTGTTCGGGTTACCATTGCTTCGTATTGAAATAACTAAAAAGGTTGGTTTATAACATAGTAAAAAAGAAAATCGTTTTCTTTGTCCCTATGTAATTTTTCAGTTTTTATGTGTGCTTAAATCTTTAGAACTATACTATCGATTCTCATGCAGATTTATTAAAGATAGATTACAGAGGAAGGTTCATAGGTAATATGTATAATACGGGCAAAGCCGGGGCGGGTTGCTATTAGTTGTATAAATATATTTGGCATTGACTAATATGCGAAAATCGAATTTCTTAACGGAAAATTCGGAACACGACACCTCAACATTTAAGTCACAAGATCGGAATTGTAGCAATTACTCATTGTAAAAAGATTTGAATTTTATGTCTTTACAATGATTTGAGCCCTAGTTTACAGAAATAAATGGTCGAGACGTGGAACTTATCTGAAGAGGCTGGAACTCGAAGTTTCTCGAATGTTCTAGACTTTAAAAAGTTCCAACTATTCTCATTATTATGAACGATCGTGAGCGCCCATTAGGGTCTTGGGAATTTGTTACTTTTTATTTAGTGTAAAATTTTAGATTATGCACTTAAAGTAATATTACTTTGTAGTGAATAAATATTAAATAACTAGCTGTTGCTCGCGACTTCGTCCCCGTTGATTTGTTTTTCTATTAATTCTTCGCTCCCATTAGTCGCAGCGTGATGTTATGTACCTTAAAGCTTTCCTTGATAAAGTTTCTATTCAATAAAAAAGAATTTTTCAATTCGAACCAGTAGTTCTCGAGATAACAAACAAACAAACAAACTCTTCAGCTTTATATATTAGTATAGATGGAATTGGAAAATTTCATATAGTTTAGTAAGTAAACAAATCATTTTTGGTCTATATGTGTCTGTGTGTGATTATATACAGACACCCATGGCAATACTAAGATAAAAACATCGTATGTGTTAAAACAGAGTCTTATCTATCTGTATGCCAAATTCCATCCAAACAAATTAAACAGTTTTTACTGTTCTTCTTAACAAACATTCACCCATCTACACCTCTTCAAAACTTATGTAAAATTTGTTACAATATGCATGTAGCTCTTTCAATATAGGACTAAAGATTAATCGAGAATATTTTTATTAGTTCTAGACAAGGAGCTATCTTTAAATAATCAGTTGTGATCGATGACTCCTTGATCTTAGAGTCTGAAATAATTAGTTTTCACTTCTATTCAATCAGTTTTAAATTTAAATTGATTGCCGGTTAGGAAAGAATTTCCATGTTAAAGAAGCAATAACTCATCTTCTGACCTTTGATATTATTAAGTTAAAACGACAAGAACTTTGATCGTAGAAAAATGTTAGTCTAACTTTTTCTTTGACGAGGTAATGAAAAATTTTGCAAGATTAAAGGATATTTAGATTAGAATCAATAGTTCTTTAAGCTACCTGTTAATGAAGTTTCATCAAAATTAGACTAATTATTTAACATTCTACACGTTAGGTAGGTAACAATATATATTATTATATATTATTTAAAGTCGATTTTTTGTTTATATTTACAATTGTATGTTCTTATTTTAAAAAGAGTGACTATCAGAGTTTCTTGTCGGTTTTTCTTTGTAGAGACTGACTTCCGAACCGGTGGTAAATGTTTTGTAATACCTTGACGATTGAAAAGTGTTACTATATGTAGCCTAATGTAGCCTAATTAAATAAAGATACTTTTGACTTTTGACTTTTGACTTTGACTTTAACTTTAATGTTCATGACAGAATAACAATCTTCAAAGCTTAGTTCCTCGCGCATAGGTACGTTAAAAACTAGGAATTTTAAATTTATAATCTAATATAGTCTTCAATTTTTTCTTTGACAAAGTAATGAAAAATTTTGCAAGGATTAGACAGAGTAGTTATTTAATCTACGAGCTAGTGAACTTTAATTAAAATTGGACGAATGTGTGTGTAAAATTTTATTAAAAAACGAATACGTTGACGGCTTTTAAGGTAGGGAATAGCGATATAGGATAAAGGAAATCTTAAGGGAAAATTTAGATTTCAGAAAACATCTGTTCCGTGCGGATAAGATGTAGCGACCGCTACTAATGCGCCGAGTTCTGGATCGCGCTTTAGATATTTTTTCGAGATTTACTACATATACAACTTCTCGACATCGAACTATTATGGCCTAAGGCTCGGCTAGTCAGTTGTTCGACTAGTTGAGGATCCTCACTCTAGTTCAGACAAAGGTTTACTCCACGATGATGACCCCTCCTCCGCAAATAAATACTTGACGTCAA
>DWAJ01006697.1:0-10111 GCA_018238005.1 Eurema mandarina | reverse complement strand
GCTGGTATCTGTAACACAGTTTTGTAACTAAAACAGGTACCAGCGAACCTAAACTATAATAAGTTAATTATATTTTTGAATATGAAATGTATTTTTAAACTTGTAAACTTGTAACTTGTAATAAATAAATAAATAAATAAATAAATAAATAAAATAAATAAATAAATAAATAATAAATACTCCTTTCTGGATGACTGGCAAATCACACTTTTCACTTAATATCCGTTGAGTTTTGGTCAAGCCTCAAAACTTCCCAGATATTTCAATCGAGATGTTTTTATTTGACGCTGGTTTTCCTGTGCAATTTCTTCCACGTAGCAGCAAAGCATACACTTAGCACTAAACACGTATTAAAATATTGAAATGCAGCCATATTTGCTCGACGCACTCAATTATGAAATGCTTGCAATAACGACCATTTACATACATGAATTCTAATTCGCGAGCAGTACCCATAACTTGGAGGATTATTTGGAGGCAAAATTCACGTGCAAGGCAGGCAGACTGTACCTTCTGTGGTTATAAAATACTTATGACGTACCCTGGCTTTGCTTTCAGTGCAATATGATTTTTTATACTGTGTAAATTCAATAAGGGAATAAAATAACGTAAAAATTTCGTATGTTTTGTTGATATTTAATAATAATAAAGAAATACGTTACGTATTTCTGTTCTGTTCTTCAAGAATTTTTATATGATAGCCCAACTTTTTAATGCTTATATTAGGTAAATATTTCGATTCTAGAATTAAAGAATTATGTTCTATCGCAATTCTTTCATAAAATGAATCTGTAGCATATCATCGGGGCAATTATTACGGATCCAGTGAAATCTTATTTAAAACTATTACTATTTTAAAAAACAGTTCAATTAATAACTATTTACGCGTTAGCTTGGAACGCATATAGCTAGCATACAGAGTCTTCACTTCCAAAATTTTTTCCTCGGCTTTTGGATAAAGGAAGGAGAAGAGAACCGTATGACGTCACTGTTATTTTACGCGTGCAGGTAATATGAATACTGCTGTAATTTATTTAGTGAAATTAATTTAGTGCGAGCTTCACCGCAAACCACATTCAACTATCTATGAATGTTTATATACTCTGTAATATGTTTGTGAAACTTGTAACACCTCTTCGTGGTTGTACGAATTGCAGTTTATATTTTATATCACCTCTTCGAGTGTGCTAGTGAATAAGAAAAACTTAAAATTCATAATCTTACTACGTTACTGCTGGAAGTCAAATTTCTACACATTGTGATGTTCGTGACAATCTGTTTTCCTTTTTAAATCGTGTAGTTAAGTCATTCATACGTACTTAAAAAAGGAAAGTCTCTTATAATGGATTATAAATATATTTATTTGATGACCTTTTTTGTAGCTTGACTGTTGTCGGAAAATTAAATCATCTTTAAGGACAAACAGCGATACAAAATACCAAGAATTTAATCCATAATATAAGCTCGGCTACTATGAAAGGCACTTTTAATCCATACAAAAAGAATTGATTGTATAAATAAGACGGTTGGAGCCAAACCTCTTATCCATTTGAAGCACAGCGCTCCGCCTCTAGCAATCTTCGATACTTTCACAAACAAATTGCAAACGAATATTTTATCTTTCGATAAATAAATATAACATTCGACAACATACGAGGCGAAATCGTAAAAATTTTCAGTTCAAAATTGGCCACTGCGGGCAGGAGCGGACTTGGTATTAAAAATGTATTTAACATTTTTAAGTAATTAAAGCTTCATTTTTATTTGACGACTTGGACTTGGCCATTACTTTTTTAATGGAATCATTTTTTTAACTAATACTTTCATAGGTGGTACAGCCATGTCTTTAGACTGGCTGGCATTAAGTCAGTTCTCCCGGGGCTCCGGGGCCCGTATCGTACAAAATGTAAAGCCCTCCATTTTTGTATCTAATTAAGTGGAAATAAAAACCAGGGATCTATTTTTGCTACATCTTATTTTATTATTACTAGACATTTGACCTCGCCTGGTGATTAGCAAAAATGCGGTTAAAAGGTTCCTTAACAGTTGGTTTGAAAAGTTTTCACTCATGTTTATTACCAAATGGACGCAAGAAGTTTCACTCTGTAAGTAGTTATTATTGTACATGACTCCAGAATACAGATGTAACTGTTTTAGTTTTCGTTAAGACCAACATTATTCATAGGGCCCTTATAACAAGACCAGATATATCGTAGAAATTCCGAATCCCTGAGTTGATTCTAGCGTCTCATGAACTAAGACAGTCGTAGTCCTTGTAATAATACATAAGCTCTAAGGCTATACAAATCCCAACTAAGCTGTAAGGCGTAATTTTGAATCAGTTCTAGGGCTCTATAAGATCTAAGTCCGGTCTAGGGATCAAGATTGCAGGCAAGCAGGTGGACGTACAAGGCCGATATTGCGAAATTCTATATCTCCTTTCAATTTCTTCTGATGCCATTTTAGATAAGGCGAATCCGATGTATCGACATGAGATATGAAATCTTACGCGAATGTAGCTGAGATTTTGCTTCGTGTTTTATTGTCGTTCGACTTTATTTTGTTGGGTTGGTTAATTAAAAAATAGTTCTGTTACGTTCAAATTAAATAAAATCTCCTTTTTCTTTAACTTTTGCTTCTCGGTTGAAGTGCATTCTATAATCTCTTTTAAAAACAAGGAACATTGAATAAAGGTACTTTTCTCTAAAAAACTGGCAACTCTCTCGTAACACTTCCCTCTGACCACTTACCACCAGGTGACGCGCTAACTCATTTGCCCTCTTCCATATAAAAAAAAAACTTCAATCGCTACGTCACCAATTTTGTTAGTACTAATCATTCTTGTAAAAGTTTCGCTAAACGAGAAACTCAATTAATGATTATAGTAATTGATTAATTCTTTGAATGTAATTGTGTAAATATAAAAGAAAATTCCTTGAATATACTCGCTTATATAAGCTTAACGCAAGCAGGACAGTCACTTTCTGTGTTTGTTATTGTAGTGGTTGTTCTTGTTAATTAATTATTATTGTACCTTTTTATTTTAAAAGAGCAATCAATGCTTTTATATGTATCTTGTCTGAAAAACATTTATAAATACATGACTCACGAAACCAACCGCCAGCGAGCGTTTGAAAATTTGATATCTAAAATCAATTTCTCTTTAAATTTTACATTTGAATGTTGTGCAAATACGAAATAAAATATAGATTTAATAGCAGCAAAACGCAGACTTATTGTTTGTAATATAAAACATGACTTTTCATTTCAGTATCTAAATTTGGTAAAAATAACAAAAGAATATTACTTGCCGAAATATATTGATACAACATTGAATATAATATCAATGATATTAAATTAAATAGATATGTTATAAGCGCAAAATTTTGAAGACACAAAAACATCCTAATCAGGACGTCTTGCCTTTAGGTGAGTGGCCGGTGACAAAACTAACTACCTCTTTTTCTCTAGTTGGTTTTATCATTTATCTCTTTCTATCGGTTTGACTTGTATGTATGTGTGCAGCCGCTCCCGTGCGGAACACTGTTTTCGGTTGATTTGTATGGGTATAACATATCTATTATATAATATCAGTTTATGATATATATTCCTATTTTGTTTTCATATCAATGATTCGATTTATTTTATGATCAGTATTTATGATAGTTTTATTCATAGCGTGGTTATATTAAAGTAAAAGTACAAAGAAACACAATGTTTTCGACCTCAGAGATAATAAGTGTATTTGATTTTCAAATGATATTTACAGAAATATTGATAGAATTCGAAATAAGTTTACTTAGCTGAAATATCCAGACTTGTATTATAAGAAATTTAACAAGTATTCTCAAAACAATATTTGGAAATTTCTAGAGAGATTTGAAAGATGTGGACTGAGAATATTAAACCAATGTCACATAAAATTGTCAAAGCATATTTTTTTAATCAATTCTTTTAATATGGTCCAGTTATATCAGATGGAAGTACGAAAGTGCTAGCTAGCCATTTTAATGTAGAAGGGCTTAATAAACTATCTGTATTTTTCCGGTTCTTTTCTATAGAAACTACCTACATAACAAACCTTATTATAGACAATGTTATCTAATATGGCTTAAGACTTGTTGTGTGGGAACATGTTGTCCGTGTGAGATGGGGTATATATGTGAGTGTGTAGGTCCATCACAATATTGCATAATTAAATAGACTTCTCTTTCACACCCCCTATATTTATCTCGTATTCACTGACTGTGAGTCTTTAAAGAAGGCATAAAACAGAACCAAAACCTCAAGTCAAAGCGGTATATTATTCAAAAATACATAGACGATCTATCTCATTTGTGCAGCGAAGGCGAAATCTCATTGTTAGAGTCCATTAAAATCGACTACAATGTTCCGCGAACGAAAATGGCTGAAATGGCAAAATGGCTGAAATGGCAAAAATGGCAGAAATGGCAAAAATAATAAAACATCAATAACTCGTCTCCTGTATTCAGGTCGTTGCGAGAGGGATGGCGCATAAACGTCACTTTGTCGAACGTAACTGCTTACGGGGTGGCCTCGAAACGAGATACTTATACCGATGATGAAAATAATTATTTACCAAGACTTAAAGGCTTAGCAGATTTTTGGTGACTTACTGACCAGACAAATTATAATTAGATAGATTTGGGTTCTTATGTAAACACCGTAATCAAGTTCCGAACCAACTTTGGATGAAACGTCGCAAATAGATCTGGATAAGTCATACCATCGAAGGGATCTCAACTGCATATGCTGGTAATTTCATGTAAGGATAAATATAGCGTACCAACGCGTGGAAGTCTTAAAACAGACAGTTGGTAGACTAATATTCACAGAAGGAAGGCTTTCGGAAAGACCTGAAGGTAAGTCAAGCAAAATACCACTTGTGTAGAATCTTTGTAAAAATGATAGTCTCTACATATTTTCTTACGTACGTAACAAAACAAAATATCAGTTTCAAATCGCATTAGGTATTATAAATACGCGATGTATAAAAAATCAAAACACTATCTCCTTTTAAATTTAGTTAAGATACAACCAAGCCTCATCTCGGTTAGGGGCCCCAACAAAATCAACGAACATTGAAGAAATTTCGTTCCAAGCTTTAATTTGAGTCCTTTGATAGTTTGCCTACCCTTACGTTAGGAAAATGCGACCAATTCAAATGTAAGCCTTCAATCTTAGCCACTTGCAAGGCTGGAATTACTTTTGCGTAGTTTTGTGAGGTTGATTTGAGTTTCTTTACGTTTTGAACTTTGAAGTTTTAAATAATTAATGTTACCCTGCCTATATGCTACTGGACAGTTTGATGATTTTTTTATAAATATACTCGTAGTTTAGCTTCGGAAAATAGCTACTTCTTTAAAAGCGATATAAAATCATGAAACTTTAGTTAGACGCGTGCTAAGAAATAAATTTGAAAAGAATCTAATTTTAACAACCTGTAACTCTTAATGAGTTGTTCCGAGTTATGAGATAACTATAAATATACAAAAATAATTACACTACGGAAAAGCGCACTTACAGTAATTTACTTTATGTAATTAATGACATATCTAATGACATGTTAATTAGTTGGTTTTGTGTGAGTGGTATATCCGCCTCATATTCTGTGCAAATTATTTTACATGATCAAAGCTAGACCACAATTTACACTTACTGCCAAATGCTTAGCATTAAAGTCATAATTACGTGGATTATATTATTTAACAAAAATAAAATCACTTAAACCTTAACATAGAACTTACTTAGTACTCAACTTAATACCAAACGCTAACGAACTTGTCAAGTTATTAAACACAACTAGGACCTGTAACTTGTTGACTTAATTTCAAAACAATATAACAAGTTGCTTAGATATTTATCACGCAATATGCGAAGTTCGCGTTAAGGCTTCTTAAAGTAACTTACTTCCCAGGGCGGGCGGGCGGCGTCAACTATTTGGCGCTAAACCTTGAAATATTATTAAACTTGTAGATAAACTTAGCGAGAATATATGGCTAATTTGAAGCCTTATTTATTCACCAGATACGTCCTACTGTTTTACTTAATTATACAGAAAGCTTATTTAGTTACTAGAATTACTTAACCAGGTGAAGTGATGTTTTTTTTAAATGTTAGATAATTATAGAAAGATAAAGATAATCTTGTTTAGTTTGGCCAGCGTACATTGATCTGTAATAATAATGATTTAACAATTTTTGAGCGAAAAAATAACTACAATTACACCGTAGTAACGTTAATTCTATTGCGTCTCGAGTTCATTGACCTATCAGTCGGCATATTTTATAAAATACTAGATGTAGCCCGCGACTCCGTCCGCATTTACTTTCATAAAAAAATAATCCCCTGGAAACTGCATAAAAAGTATCCTATGTCCTTCTCCTGGTTCTAAACTACATCCCCACCAATTTTCAGCCAAATCAGTTGAGTCGTTATTGAGTTATAAATGGTGTAACTAACACGACTTTGTTTTATATATATAGATGAGTTACCATTTTCATTACAATGCAACAATCTTTTGCACACCCTTCAAGGGTTCACTAATAAAATCGGTTTCCTGTATATATATTCAAAGAAATAGCAACAAATTGTAATAGCAAAAATTGAATGTGGCTTCTTTTGGTAAAATATTTTTAAAATCACACTAACTATTGTCAACTATGTTATATATTTTACTATCTACAGTGAATTTTTGTTGAAGGATTTTTTAAAATAAATAGTCCCTATATACCTACTACGTGTATATGGGCGTCACGTAAAGTAGCATAGGTTATTTTGGACATGTACCGACTAAAACCTTGTATCTAACTTCTTAGTGTATTATAAGTGATCGCGTATCTTGTACGTTAATCTGAGCTAGACAGTATTTGTCGATCGATAGTAATCGGGGCCCAACTCAAACACGAACTGGCTTTCACCTAATACATTATACTTACTAACTACTACTACAGTTAGTTTGTTTGTATGACTATTACACTTTTATGTCAAAACTAATGAACTGAGTTTTGTTTGGTATATAGATAGTCCAGTCTGAGATTCATATTATAAATATTGAAAACAAACACAATGACTGAAATAAAATTACCAATATGTACGAGTATACTTACTAAAAACTATAGTATAAAGGGATTCCATAACAGCTACTATTCAACTTACTACGTGTTGCATCATATTTAGATATTTAAAATTTAGAAGTAACTCGTGGAATTCGAGATATAAATATAAGCCTAAAAAAATCCTTGGCTTCTATTACTTAATACTAGGAGTATAGTATGTCGATGTATGTTAATCCCAAACTAGGCAGTATTTGTTCGAGATCGATAGTAATCGGGGCACAACTCAAACAGAACTGGCTTCACGTAATAGATTATACAAGATATAAGACGATTGGAAGTTGCGTGTCCTTTGAAGTTCCGTTGTTTGCTAAGGCGGGTTTAATTAATTTGAAAACTGATACTAAGTCTTTTCGGCATTTGTGTATTTTTTTGCGCGCTGGGTACCTAAGTGAGCTTGCAAGAACTTTCTTCATTACATTCTAAAGCAACAACGCTAATAAAGGCATAGCAAAACTCAAAAAAAACTGCGGTTCATAGTTTTGACTTTTGATGTTTTGACAGTTGACAGTTGGCAGCTGGCAGCGCGACCAGTTTACGAAGTTGGTACTTTTTACAGAGAAATGCATGGAATTAGACCTTCATAATTTTGCAGTATAATACTCGTTCCATTCTGTGATTGGTCACGACCACAGATTATAAAACACAGAAAATATATGATATACATGCATCATAATTAATTTTGAATGCACATTTGTATATTTATTTTATTATTTATTTATTTATTCACAAATACAAAAAATATTTAATAAGAATCTGTAAACTAACTCGCTATCCTATCATCGTTTAAAATCTCGCGGAATATTTTAATGTCTGTACAAACTTTTAATACATTAAAAACAAAAAATATAAAACACATTTATTAAACGCAATGCAATATGCATACAACGAACGAACCACAAATAATTTTAAAAATTAAAATTTTAAACACGGCTATGATCAACGGGCGGCAATTGGACAAAATGGCGCTCATTAAAGCGGTAAGAACGGGGCAATCACATAATTATCCTTATCGTTAAGGCCGGTCAAATTTGGCAACAATCCACGCACTTGATATTATATTTTAATTTTAAATTACATCGATAACGAATATCATGAACGTTATTATAGTAACTGAGCGATATGTAGACTCGTATATATCGTTTAAGTGCGAGTCGGATTCGTGCACGAAAGGTTCCGTAGCATTTATAACCTATGCCCTAAAGATAACTAGACCAAATATTTTAGTTTATTTAGATGTTATTTAAAATAAATTAAATAAACTAGCGGTTTCATCATTTGATGTATACTTGAACTGTTATGGAGTTAGAGTATAAAATGCATCTGCGTCGTGTAAAAATACACATTATAAATTGACTAGCTGTGCCCCGCGAAGTGACTCGCGTTACACGTAAAAGCTAATCTTGAATAATTTTAAATCTGTTAAATCAATTATTCATTATAGATAGTTTTATTCATTTTGAATATCTAGGTCTAGATGTAGACTAATTTTACAGTGTACAGATATTGCAAACCATTTTTAAAAGTCAAAGTCAAAAGTATATTTTTTCAACTAGACTACATATTATAGTAAGGCTTTTGAATCGTCATGGTATTAAAATATAATTGTTGCGCTTGTAAATATAAACAAAAACTCGACTGTTATAATATTTATAAATAATAAAGGTTTTTCCTGCGAGCGTTAAGAAATATCTATTCCAGGCCTTTTTGTCTTCAATATAATATTAATTTAAACTTGTAATAAATCAGATCCTTGATGATCTTAGAAAGCTTGTTATAAAATAGTTTGCAATGAAAGAGTTTAGTGTATTACTTTGGCATACAAAGTCTCTGGCCATACTCGTACATACGATGAATGTAAAAGATTATGAAGACGACATCAATCAACCGATCTGGGTCACTGTGGATTGATCGAGACCAATTCACTATGCACGAGTCTATCGTTCCGGCTTTCTTCTGCTTTATCGTAATACATGTCGCGTTTCCCGGTGTGTCGATGCTTTGGTGTTATTATGTCGTCATGAAGGTATTATATTGGAAAGTATTATATTAAATTTTATTTAGATTAGTAATAATATGTTGGTGTACCTGAAAAAAAATTAGAATTCAGCTATTTTTTTCGTAAGAAAGAAACGCCTTGAAAGTTGTCTAGTAGCAATCTTTACTTATCTTTAACTTTACAAAAATTAAATATAAGAGGTAGGTACAAAACGGTGTAGGGCACACATTTCACAAAGTTTATATGTATTTTTATACAATAATTATCGGTCACTTATATCTCGTATCGATGAAACGACAAAATCTATCTCTCGGAGGCAATAAATAATAAAGGCTGAAAGCTCGGAGCATTTTTACCAATTCATCTATTATAGTTATTAGTTCTCGTGAGCTCTGTATAGTTTGGTGATATTACAAGATGACTGTGAGTATGCTTGCTTAGAATACATATATTTTAACGTGTAGCACGCGACGTACCCAAACATTGGCCTTAAAGTCTTCCGTATCGAAACATGAAATAAGTTTCGATTTTCGACATGACCGATCAATTTCCCGTGAGGAGGAGCGTCAATCTATTTGTAGCGCCCATTTGCGATGTTTACGGTGATTCAATTTCAAAACAGCCTGCACGGTTCTCACGAAAAACTATTCTAACCTTAAACGTGGGGTGTTTCTAAGTAATTTGAGATACAGTGTACTAAAAATGTATGTTTCGCCTTTCAAAATCCATACAAATATTATAAATGCGAAAGTAACTCTGTCTGTCTTTCCATCACGCTAGAACTAATGAACCGATTAGAACGAAATTTGGAACACGGATTGTCTAGAGCCTGAGATAAAACATAGGCTTTTTAACTGGAAAAAAAGGTTATAAGGGGGGAAGGGTGAGGGTCAAAGTTTAAATGAAAGTCCACGCGGACGGAGTCGCGTGCAGCAATTAGTATAAAATAAAATGTCTTTGATTTGATCAATGTTTT
>DWAJ01006696.1:0-10111 GCA_018238005.1 Eurema mandarina | reverse complement strand
ATACCTCATACATCAAAATCCATCAAGCCGTTTAGGCTACAGGAGGTCACAAAGGAAAAGACATACATACATACTTACATACACTCGAAAAACATTACCCTCCTTCTTTGGCAGTCGGGTAAAAATAGGTACAATTTCTTTTAACATTACTTTAAGTTTTAACGTATGTCCAATAGCTTTGTATCTTAAAAATGTGTAGATTTAGTAAGAACCCCGAATCTTAATAATATTATTAAAAAGGTGCGAAGTAGAAATTGTAAAATTTTTATAGGTGCTCGCGCTTCAAGCTTTTATTAACAGTAAGGAATTCAATATTTAAGGTTTGATATGCAATAATTATATAATGCTTAGGCATTCAAACTTATACATTATTATGAAGGAATAAATGTACCTACTATTTAATTCGTTCGTGATACTATTTATAAATGTTTCTTGAAACCGTAATATTGGAAGATAATATTATATTTTGTAAACGTTCTCATTTCATACTCAGAAACCATTTAACATCTAACCCAATTTGAAAATCTAGCGAGTAATGTATCACCATCTTAATTTATACGCGAAAACTATGTCACGGAGCAACGCCGAAGTCATGTTCCCGACACCAATTAACTGTGACACCTACTGACAGTGAACCTTGACAAGTCCAGACATTGTGAAAAACAATGGTTTCGTAGAATTGAGTGCAGCATGTGCGCTGTCCTATCTAGGGATATCTACGAGGAACGACAGGCCGGCTGTGTTTGATCGTGTTTTCATATTTTTAGATATAGTGCGTCCTTTTATCAATGATGCCGATTCAGTGTAATGATACTAATTCAGGAAATTTTGAGATTACTTCTAAGTGTGGTACGTTAACTAGGTGTATGTTTAGCAGACAATGTGTGAATTAATTCAATTTATTGCTACTAGAAAGATTTATTTCAGGATAAGGATGTATTCATTGTCATATAATGTCTCTTAATATTTTTCTTTACCATTTTTATACCTATTCTATTTAGGTAAATAAATTCAAATATTTAATTTTTGACGATTATATGTTAAATATTTACATACACCTGTACATAAAAAAATAGTTTTTTGATTCCAAAGTTTATTAACATTTGAATGAGTTTGTTGTGAAACTCCGTAACTGTATTAAATATGATTATTTTTCTCGAAAGGTTGAACAGAAAAACAAGTTGTATCAATTCTAAATTCCGTCGCTTTAATGTTGCTTAGTATGTATGTACCTATAAATCCACAAACAATTCCTTTATTAACTCTTAAATTATCTAGAATATTTTCCTCGTTGCCAAAAAGTGACTTAAGGACAATAAGGTTTTGCATGCTTCGAAGACATTCGCTTCAGAGTGTCAGACGTTGCTTTAAAGTTATATTTCACGGTTATTGTAATAAACAAACAAACATTTTGACCGCATCTGCGTTTAGAAGCTAATTTAAAATAGAATTGTAACTAAATGGGTTAACACCAGAAGGTTAAACCGCCTGACAAGTCGTCAAATTACACGTCATAGTGACGATGCGCTTTTCCCATCATTAAGAAGAAAAAATCCTTGGTATTCAGTTGTAAGCGCCCGCTAACAAAACCATTATGCCTTATTATGGCCATCATCCATCAAGACCGCCGCTTCGATCTTACATTAACGCGTGTTAATGCTTTTATAAACAGATATATAATTTATTTTGTCTCTACCTTGGCATCCGTTTGATAGATAGTTTTAATATTAGCCAAAACGCTTTGTATAAACAAAGGTGTGGTTTTGTTTTCCCGATTATGTTACTGAGATTCCGTAAAACGTATTTTAATGATGACATTGATATACCAGTTGCAAACGATTAGACATAAAAACTAATAAGTAAAAAATTACTTACTTTGACCAAGATGAACTCTCTTCATCCAGGGATATATTTGCGGTGGATTAGCTTGGGCATTCGATGATTTTGCATTTTTCGTATTGCTTGAACTCGAATTGTTGGCTTCATTGCTTTCGTTGCTCGATGTACTGGACGCTGGACTCGAGATGTTCTGATTTATGTTTGCCTTATGCTCAACAGGTGATGCGATCGGAGTAGTCAGACCGAGTTTAGTGCTGGTACTTCCACTTGTGTTCTGTCCAACACCAAAACCAGGAGACGTCCGTCCTGGTCCTGAAGAGGTAGATAAATCTTGTGGCGATGCAACTCCTGTCGTTGAGGTGGAGTCAGCAAATTTACAACTAGCGTTCGCAGCTTGACTTGCAGCTGATAGTAGATTGGGAGATAACGCTCCAGGGCTCGGATTCGACTGTTGGTGCATATGGCTACCCAGCCTTTGTGGGTGCAATTGCGTGTAATCTATCATTGTTTGTGGTTGCATATGAGCACCCGAGGCAGGAGTTGCGTACGGGTGCTGCGGATAGTGATGACCAACTTGAGGTGGTGAATAGCATGTGTTCGGATATGCGGATGCGGCTGCATTCGGGTTGTAGTAATCAGCTCCTGGTGTGGGCAAGCCTGGATGGCCAGACTGTTCAACTGGGGTGCCTGTGCGCCCCGGCGCCTGGTTGCCATAGCACGAGGCCAGCGAGTTGACGAATTGGTAGGAGCTCATCCCAGCGTTATAATTTAGGTCGTTCATCGATAACAGATTATTATTTCTCTCTCGTCTGAAGGTTACTATTAGGTTGTCATGCTTTGATGGCCACTGAATAGTTCAGTTGGACATGTTAAGTGCTGAAACGTTCGCGGTCTAGTTCAATTGTCCTCTGAGAGTGGAGCTTGATTGATGGACCTGTGATAAAATGAAACACATTAGTTGGTCAAGTGCGACGCCTCGTTACTAGTGACGAATGGTTATAAAGATCATGTCAAATAACTTTAACAGGATTTAGGTACTTTATTAATTATCTGTTACAAAATTTATTATTAGTTTCAGCAGTGCATATAACATGATTAACAGATATAAAGTTTTAGGTTTGAATTTAAAGCGCTTTATCCTAGAATATCATACATAGATTCTATTTAATCAATCTTATTAATGATCCATATCATGTAGAAATTTATTTAATTTAAACACCGACATACCTGCCATTATACAAAAAGATCGTTTAAATACTTATTAAGCATAATTCGATTTTAGTAAAATTGATATAGCATACTTAGTATGTTCAATATTGTTATAGCAGTTCCTTCAAACTGTATAAGGCCAATTTGCAAACGTACCGCGGCGGTACAAATTCTAACAAAATTTCCACAAAAGATCATTTGCGTAACACGGGGGGTCTATTAAGAAACAATAAATTTACATGGGATATTCTAAGCGTGGTACACATGTTAAGTCAAGTGCGGAAAAAATCTTGCCCCGCCACGTGGTAGGGCTATAAAAGTGTCTACCGAGGTTTATGAGAGCGCGGTAGAATGTGACTTCGGCCGATTTATGAACATCGCGGGTGCATACATCTTTATGAGCAAATTAGTAGTCATTGTGTCTTCGATTTATTTGTCACGTAACGAATGACAAATGTCCCCGCTTTTCTGTACATCGTGTAATTTTGTGCATTTGATGCGTAGCCGATTTATTGCACGCGTATCAAGAGCGGAGTTCTTAAGCACATTTGTTAAGATTTTTAATTTGATACACTGCAAAACCATACTTTTATGAAGTGTTTATGAGTCCATATTTCAGTTTATTTTTTTTTATAACAGCTTATTTGATTTAATTAATGAGGATTTATTGAAATTTAAAGCGCTCGTCATATTTAAATAATTATAGATATAAATTGAATTTTATACACTGCAATTACACTTACAATTAATATAAAGAAGTATAATCGATTATATAAAATTGTACAAGATATAATTGTATCAACTACAAGCACTTGTAAAATGTTTTATATATCTATTGGTAGCGTTTTGGAAAACATTAAAACACAGAATTGCACTCAAAATTAAGGCAAAATGTAAAAAAGAATTACTATAGCATTATCTATAATAAATTATTATTTCAAATTACTACACAGATTAAAATTTCTTAATAATTTGCATCTGACTTGGAGTAAACTTTCGAAACACTCATAACTAGTTTTTATAAAAATATAGTCATGATTTATAAAAATAATCTACGTTTTCTTTGAGTGGGTGAAATTTAAATCTATATCAGTACAAGGTATGTTAACAATTTACAAGGGAACTAGACGAATAACAACGTTTTAGATTTTTTATATATTCTTTCTTATTAAGGCTTAATTGAGCTCAACTAAGTAAACGGTCTTGAAGAGTTTCAATAAAATTATTTGATTTATTCTATAAGCCATGTATATATGAAAAAGGCACTATAATTTTATTTATTAATAATTAAAAGAATTCCTAATTCCTTGCTAAGACCATGTGACGTTTGACAACATGTGTTCAGTTATTTCAGTAAGATTTTCGTCACTCCCGTCCGGTCCACGTTAAATGGTCCGAACGATTTCATTGCTTTTCGTATATTTTTTAATTTATTTTAACCGTATCCTGGCGTCCTTTGAACGTTGAAATTGTTAGTTATATTTTAAATGTTATATAGTTTAATACTGAATGGAGTTCAGGGAAACTTTAAATTGATATAATCGTAGTTTAGTTATGTTTGTTAGAAAAGTCCTCTTATTTATTGTTAGTAAAATTAATCATTTGGATTTGTTCAAAATATTAAAGACAATAATTATTAAGTTTATTACCTTAGCCCACAAGGCTTTAAATAATAATGAAATATTAGGTATGATTTTAGAATTGAATATGAACTGTTCTCATAGAAGATTAAATCATTATTATCAGTATATCTTTATCAGTATCACGAATATTCACTTTTTGATTTTATTGCTTCTTAACTCAACATAATAACAGCTTTTGCTTATAGTAGTAGTAATCAGACGACAAAAACTAGTAAAAAAATATAATTCGGCGCACTTAACCTACCTATAGGAATAGTTTCCATTACTTTTCAAAAGATGTGAAATACACTGTTAACCTAGATAGCCTTAGAAGTCATAATAATAATCACGTTAATATTTTTTTTGTTTTTTATGAGTAGCGTCATTTTAATTAAAACCTAAACAATGTGTTGTAATGAACGAACTTCGTTTTTTTAAATTGAATTTTCTACAGACAATGAAAATATTTTCATCACTTACTTCGACAACAAAATCTTCTTTAACTATTTTTATTTTTCATATTTTTTTAGTTAAAAAATATAAGCTTTACAGCTTTATCGGTCACTTTATTGTGTTGTAATATTCGCATAGTATTAATAAAACACGGATACTCACTCCAATAAGTTTAACGTATCACAGTCACAAACACTCACAGCACTAAACTTCGGAAGTCGGTACCGCGCGGTGGCAGCGGAAAACGGCCCGTGTTTTCCCGGCGTTCGAGCGTCGAGTGCACTGCGTCTCGGCCGAGGTGAGTGTCAGTGGTCGGGCGGGGCGGGGCGGGGCGGGGGGCGGGCACCTGGCCCACGTGCCCGCGACCGCGACAGCACTCGCGTCCGCTTACGCTTATGGTCACTTAACTTACGACTTATATTTCTATCCAAAGCAACGACTATACTAAAAAAATATCTTATTATTAGGCAGTTTTTGTATGTGGAACACAGCTTACTACGAGTAAGAAGACGGTTGAATTTTATTTTGAAAGCTTTTTTCATATAAGAACTGTACAAAACTTGACTTATCGTGAGTATTGTCATATTGTTTGCAGAATCTCGTAGTATAAATAATGCAGCCAAATTCCAGATCCTATAGAAGCTAGGCGACTGACATAGTGATTCGAAGTATTTTTAAGATTGCTGGTTTTTACTTAGTGTTATTATTTAGGACGCCTTTAAAATATCAGTCATTTTTCATTTTTCACCAGTTATCTAGTCTAGTCTTCCCATAACATTTCTTAAATAACTAGGTAAAGAGTTATTCAATGAACCGATTCATGATTATTGATTATAAACTGTTCCATCCCTTTATGCTAATCGACAACTAATATCTGATATTACAGTCGACTGTTATCGTCGATACGTCTGCAATTTTACGTTTATACAAAATTGCTGCTTCAGATCTAATGATACATTTTGGGCTAAGCGAAGGAGCTTTTAAGCATTTCAAATGTAACTGTTACAATCGGTTTTCTAAATAACTAATTATTGACTCTATAGATACAATTAAATTATATTTCTGATCTCATTTTGATCGACATATTTAATTAACTATTAAGTTCGGTTATGTTGTCAAGAAAGATTTCGAAACAATATTATAGGTAAATTTAGTTTAACGATTACCTATACCTAGAATTAAGTTCATATAGACTCTACATGACCTTGGTTAGAGTATTTTAATTTTAATTATAAGAAAGTTGATACTAAAAGCATTTGCCAAATGTACCGAGCGTCATACAATTTCATAGCACTTTGTCGCAGTCATGAAGAACGGACGTACTCCATGCATCAGGTGACGCGCCCTGACGTCTCACTGAAGGATAAATATTACTTTCCAGTCCTCATAATGAACTGGGACACCTTTTCTATGCACCCTACGACGATATGAAGAATTGCATAGAACTTAGAAGTTATTTTACGTTACGCTTAAAGGTGAATGATTGCGATATTCCTGCCTTGATGGCGGTATATGTTTTGTTAATAATGTTTGTTTGATGTGAGACCTCCCGAGTATTCGAAAATAATCTAAATTATATTGCTCTAAATATAATCTGATCTCTAAATATAAAAATGCTTTGGATAGACTATCTTAAAGTCTTTAAATTTTAAAACTCAGGAAATTTTGAAAAACTGACTGACTGAGGCGTTGAATAGAACTAGAGAAATTGATAGTATTTATATTTATAATTTTAGTATTATTGATTTAAATATTACATTAATCTTGCAGGTGATATTTTTACCCAATTCAAATTAAAAAAATAGTACGTTTGTGTCCTTCAAAATGCTACTTAGAGTGCAATGGGCATAACAGTAAAAGTAGAAGTAGATTTAAATTTATCCTATTTTGACCTGATCCCTAGATGTTTATCTTTACAATTTAATTCTGATTTGATGTTACTCCACGTATCTATCTATATAAAAAGTAGGTAATTCTTTTTACTGAATAAAATGGAAATAAAAACCAGAATGTTTCGTTTAAGGTACTACTAGGTATGGAGGTACTTGGTATGAAGTAGATCTCTTATCTAAATGAGTATTTATTAATTTACGTAAATACCATAGATAAGCACAAAACACTCCAATGATTCTCTATCACTATATATTATAACATCAGGTACTAAAATATTAATTACCAAGTCTATTAACTTATAAACTTTGAACAATATTTCATAGACGCATAAACTTGTTCCAATGTAAACATATCTACCTTATTGTAGACTCCCTATAGGCACTGTCCCATGGGTTTTTATTTATTACATTTTAATACGACCAGGCACATGCTAGCTTTTCACGTGTGACATATAATTTACGACCAAGGGGTAAATACAGCCGTCCCTCACTAACCTCTACAAGGTGAAAGAGACGCAATTGTTGTTGATTTAAAAATGGCTTATTGGTACGTAATGGGAAATATTGTCGTGTTTAAACTGCGCGTTTTATTTTCTAATTGGATTGTAGTCTATGTGATCAGTTATACTTCTATGTTGACTATTTAATTATTAATTTTCTTAATTTAATTTAATTAATTATTAACAGACTTTACTTTTATTACTTAAAAAAATTTGTAGAATCGTAATAGGTACCTTTGTTACCTATACCGTAGCTAATACATAATGTAGCACTAACTCTTTTTATCATTATATTATTAGCAACAAAACACTACATTTTACATAATAATACATAATTACTGCATTCAGCACTTAATTTGCAATTGAATAAAGAATTTGCATATAACGGAAGATGCGTTTGTCGTTTCTTTCGTGTGGCTGCATTAAGTATGGGAGTGAGGGAGACGGATAGCCGGTGAATGTTTCGGTGCAGCGGGCGCATGCGTGCTGCAGTACAATGGGCGCGGCCGGTTGCGCGGTTACTTCGGCTTCCATTGGATGCTGGTCGGAAAAGAGGGGTGCGAATGTATTTGAAAGTTGATGTTTCAGCGAGGAAAACTTTTGAAATTATACAAATTTTCTTTTCTTTCAGAACGTGATCAGATTACGCAAGCATATAAAAATTTCCAATTGAATTTACGTAGGTACCTAATATAAGAATTTTGTCCAGTTCCCAAATCACTATGTAGGCAAAAATCAATTTCAATTTTTTTTTATTGAATTAAACTCAGACACCACGTGCATGCTTTAAAGCAGGTTAATAAACATTAAAAATCCTCCCCAGATACCTATAACAATCACTTCGAATTTTTCTTTTTTATTATTCTCTTACAAACGATTTCTGTCACCTTTTATAAAACACTAGAATCACTAAAACTATTAAGCTTGCTTTATCCAAAACATACTTACCTATGAACTGAAGTACTTTATTGGTACCTACATACTTAAGTTATCTACAGTAAAATTAACGACTGTTGCCTTTATTTGATTCTTTTTAAGGCTTTAATGCATACCTAATAGTACCCAGTAATCTATCTAAAGTCGAATTTTTATAGAATTATGAGTCGATTTTTGTCAAACTTTTAAAGTTGATTTCATTTTTTAAAATGTTTTAATTTAAACTGTTGTGCGAAAGATACCTTGTTTTAAATCTGCATATTTTTTCTATTAAGAAATTAAAATAAAATAAGTGTAGTTCCAATTAGTTTTAGGAAGACTATATCTAACTAGTAACTATGACTACTAGTAACTATACTCCATTTTTTATAATTCTCCTTTTCGATTAAACCAATAAGCAATTGGAAATTTCTTCTCATATGAAATTTTCATATAACGTTAACTTTATGTGTCTCTTTAATATTTGTGAAAAACCCAGAACCTTTGAAATATGTAGATTTAGACCTACCTACGTATCTGGAGTCTGCTCGCGAAAGAGTCTGCGAAGGTACCCGGGATACCCGGTTTTGGTCGGTAGAAGTCCGACATAACCCGTGGTCCTTCCCCGAGGTCCATGGGTATCCTATGAGGATTTCCCCACTATAAAAAAGGTAGGACACGAATTTTATGCGAGTTCTTAAAGTCGTGACTGCAAGGTATAGAAAGCAAATTAGGTATATATTTATTTACACAAATAAGCGCAATGTATTGTCTGCGTAAGAACCTACCTACAAGAACCAAATAGGTACCTTCAGTATGTAATGTAATTCGTTATTAGAACTATTAGTGCTATTTTATATATTATATAAAATAGCACTAATAGGGTTATGTAACAAAACTTTATAATTTTTTCGTCAGTATATATTTTTTATTACAAACATTTTATAGATATTAGGTATGTGGGTCATATAATGCTGAAAATGGCTTTAAATTGATATCACTCAGACAAATTCAAATATGAATTCTTCCTACATAAAACTACGAATTGAATTGTAAAATAAGAGTTATACAATTTCAGTATAATATGTCGATACCTATATATTTTTTTCTTTTTTTATATATAAACTCACAATATTCGTGTGTCAATTGTTGATTCTCAAAGAAGGTAGTTACTTAGTTTCAATCTGAGGTATCAATATACTTTAGTAGCAGAAAAAAATCCTACAATTAAAACATTTAGATTTACTTATTAACGATTTTGACTAGCAATCTAAGTTTTGAATCATAAAATGTTTTTTGAATAAAACATTTTTATATTGGTAGTTGCTGTTTAATAAGTTACTTCTAATTAGCATCGGTCCTATAAGTACTTGATATCATGAAAAAGTCGTCTACCTACTGAAGCCGAAACAGTGAGACGGTTTACAGAATTATTTTATTAAGTCCAATATAAACATTAACATTGTCTTCTTCGAAAGACATTTAATATTATAATATACATATTTATTTTACGAGATAAATACTAATTTCTGTAGGTAACTACTTAATATAATTTCTGTATAGCGCCATTCGAGTTTTCGCGGAGAAAATTTGAACGAGAACACAAACATTACAATCCATAATGTAAGCGGCCAATAGATGGCGCGCAAATAAAAATTGTGTTGTTTGAAAGTATAGCGTT
>DWAJ01006695.1:0-10112 GCA_018238005.1 Eurema mandarina | reverse complement strand
ATATAATGGAAAATATGGAAAAAACGGGGAAAATTATTCATCTTTGAGGGCTTCCTTTGCGTGCGCTGCTAAAACGGTTCAAGATACAAAAATAATATGTATGAAAGAATTATTCCTCTTTAAATGACCTAAAAAAAAGTCCGCGACGGTATATGTCTATCTTCTAAGATTGATTCACTATAACATAATAAAAGAAATAGATCCGACGGGGACGAAGTCGCGAGCAACGGCTAGTTTTACATAAACGGGCTGTCTTGATCATCGAAAATGTATCTCAGACGTAATATTAAATAAGATTGATATATGAATCTTAAAAAAAGTATTATATTAATTTAATAAAATAAATGATGACATTTTGTTTTGTACGAACTTATTTTAAAATTAACTTCATATTTATCATAATATTCTACTTCGATTCGGGTTTTGATAAAATATCAAATCAATGTAAAAAATCGTAAAACCTTATCACTATTCACTTATCAGCTGTAAAAAGCATAAACAATTATTGTCTGTGGTTTATGCACACAAAAATCAAAATAACCTCTTATTTATTTAGTATCTCGCGGTAGCTGTTTTGGTTAGATAAGAAACTTGATAGTACTTAACTCTTCAACAACCACTATAAATATAACGCAAACAATGTACACTTTCTCATTTCAATTACGAATTGTAATTTAACTGTGTTATAGATATTTTCGCAAAAATGAAGTTTTGTGCTAATTTAGCATTTATGTTCACTGAAGGAGCTACAGTTTTAGAAAGATATGCGTTAGCAAAAGAAGCTGGATTTAAAGCTGTTGAGACAGGGTTTCCACTTGGTCATTCTATAGATCAAGTGAAAAGAGCAAAAGAAAATGCTGGCCTTGAACAAGTTCTCATCAATTTAAAGACAGGTAATGAGTAGTTACTAGGTACTTACTTAGAAAAACAACCAATAAAATAGCAGTTAAAGTAAAATAAATTCTTTTAGTGGAAAATTACACATTATATTCATAGGTTGTATTATAAAAAACTTCTATTGTTTACATAGGAGATGTCACTAAAGGAGAATTGGGTGTAACTGCTCTGCCAGGAAGAGAAAACGAATTCAAGGAAAACTTAAAAGAGACCATTGATTACGCAAAAGCACTAGGTGTAAGAAAAGTCCATTTAATGGCTGGTAAAGTTGAAAAAGTTTCATCTAAAAACTGGGAAGTATTTGAGAGCAATTTAAAGTATGCAGCAGGTGAATTAAAGAAGGAAAACTTAATCGGATTGATAGAACCTATAAATCAACACACAGTGCCAAATTATTTTTTAAGTGACTATGGCAAAGGTAAATTTTCAATATCTGCTTTTTTCAACTAGGTTTTACTTTACTCTTAACTAATAGTATATTATTTTCAACTTTCTGACATTTTCAGCTGTAGAGATTATTAAAAATATTGACAGTGAAAACTTAAAGTTGCAGTTGGATATTTTCCATTTACAGCATATAATAGGGGATATGTCATATAACATTAAGAAATTGATGCCATATGTTGGACATGTACAGGTAATATAATTAAAATTGGAACTTTTTAGCTTAAATTCAAGAAATCTTGTTTGTTTATAACACTTCATAATTTCAGATTGCCCAAGTACCAAGCCGTAATGAACCGGACGTTCCTGGAGAGATTAATTATGAATATATTCTAAAATATTTAGAGAGTAATGGCTATAATGACTGGATAGCTTTAGAATATAAGCCCGCAGGAAATACAGCCGAAGGTTTGAAGTGGATCAGCAAATTTGGTTATTCATTATGATAGTATAGGAGATTTTTATTTTTATATTAAAAATTTATTATCCTAGTTTTTTTTTAAACAGGCAAATGCTTCTTAATTTATTTGAGGCAAATATTATAAATATTATATGGGCTTCTCCGTAAGTGTTTGAGGTAGTGAACTACTTAGCTAGTGTCCCCTATATAGTGAAAAAACCACCATAATTGTGTCCAATTAAGAAGACAAAAAATATATAATTATCAGTCAGTATATTTAGGCATTTAAGTATTTAATAACAATATTTTACTAGTACAATTATTAACTCATACACTAACCTATTAAATAAAATCATAGGTTATTTTGAAATTTTTGCACCCAGTAATGTTTCTTCACAGCATCCAATGATATTCTTTCCTTGCTAGAATGTCGTAGTAACTGAAAGAATATGAAATTGTTTATAAGCATTTGAGGTGTATATGGAAGGTGGCCCAAAAATTTGTAACTTTTTTAAATTTTTCAATGTATTAAAAACGATCCTTTTAAGTTTTTATAAATATTAAAAAAGGCATAAATTGTTATATATCAGTTTAAAGCCTTACAAATTAATCAAACATGGCAACAAAATATGTAAGGATTTATTGAAGTAACAGGCAAAACTCAACAACTTATTTTAATTTTTTAATTATATGAGATTTTTTTTTATTATATTTTAGAAACAGAATTGTAACATACCTTGGAAATAAGGTCCTTTGCCCCTTCTGGTACATAAGATGGATAAGTCATATCCAAAGCTAGAATCCTTGCATATGTTTTATCTTGACCTTCACTCTCAAATGGAGGCTTTCCGACTAAGAATTCATATAATAATACTCCAATACACCAGTGGTCCACCGACACGTCATAGACTTCTCTTTTGATCATCTCAGGAGGCAAATAGTCAAGTGTACCACACATGGTCTTTCTCCTAAAAATTTAGTTAATAAACAATATTTTTAATAAGTTTTCCTTTAAAACAAGCTTCAGTGTAAATTGTGAATAGCTTTGTTTTAAGAACAAGATCAAGATTTAATAACTATATTACATTCTTTAAGTAAATATCATTTGTAAAGACATTGCTGACATATATAAGACAACAGTACAGATTTAAGAGATATAGCTTGGTAATATGAAACAAAAGTAAATTAAGAGATTTTCCTTAAACAACTTTATGTCACTCTTTTGCTTTAACAATACTGAAACAAATATTATATAGCCACTTACTTCTCAGAAGGAGCATGTACGGACCAGCCAAAATCAGCTAATTTTATATCACCATTGAAAGAGACTAGAATATTTTCTGGTTTAATATCTCTGTGTATGACATGGTTTTGATGGCAGTATTCTACTGCATCGGCTACCTGAATTAAAAATAGTAAGCTTATGAAAGCAGCTGTTTGGAGTGAAATATATATTGACCTAGATCGATAGATAAAAACTTTATTCACAAAAACACAATGCAGTATAAAACAGAAGAAACAAATTAAAATAAAATATGCACAAAGAACATAATTTGGAAACACAGAAAGTATGAGCTTTGTGGAAAGGCAACTGGATCGGCTTTAATGCTTATGTTGAGATTCTAATATTCTGGTTTAGTTTAGCTTTATTTTAGAAGTTCAGTAATACCTGATAAATATATCGAGCAGCTTTATGCTCTGGAAATCGTCCTTTTGGTGAATTTGTCAGATGTTTGTATAGTTCTCCACCAGCAGCAAACTCAACTACCAAATAAATTCTTCTTTCATCGTGAAACCATGTTAGTAATCGTAAAATATTTGGATGTCTGAAAATATACAGCAATTATGACATGGATATGGGGGCATTATCATGTATGCTAAGCCGAAACTTATAAGTCAGAATAATCAGATACAAATAAAACTTACTTTAAATGTGATTGAATCTCAATTTCTCTTAGAACCTGTCTTTCACATCTAGACTGCATTATTTGTGATTTGAATAAAGCTTTTATGGCAACCAATAACCCTGTTTTCTTCTCTCGTGCAACGTGAACGTGTCCAAATTTTCCTTGACCGAGCGCTGAGCCAAGTTCAAAATCTCTAGGTGACCATTTGTATCTGTAACAAAAAACTTATTAAATGGCATTCAATATTAAATAATGTTATTTAGATTGTTTACTCACGGTTTGCCATACGCGTCGTGATTCATAATTTTTGTTTCTAGTTCCTTTACTTCTCTCATGTCAAGATCCATATCGATATTTAAGATTCAGTTCTTTACAAATTTATAAAATAAGATTGTTAACAACTAGACGTATATCAAACGAAGTTCAGAACTATTAACCGTTGTCCGTTATTTAACTATTTTTGAATTCTACATCCAAATGTCAAAATAAATCGAAATTCTGTCAGGTTAACATAACGTAAAAAAAAGACACAGGAATAGATAACATATTGCTAGTGATTATAATATTAAACATCGTTTATTAAATAAGCAATAACATTTGAAAAAATATAATAATGAACACTTAATAAGCCTTTAAATGCTATAGACGTAACCTGTAGTCATCGTGTGCCAGTGTTACCAACTCTCAAAATGTTTTCTCCCTAAAGCTCAACCAAAAACCCCTAAAATCCCTACAATTACGGCGAAATTCCCCTAAAAAATACATTATTATAAATAAATGTCATTAATTAAATATTATTAAATTAATTATATAATCATTCTTATTCTCTATTCAAATTCAAAGTTAAACATTTAAGTGGACATTCAACTAACTGCGAACATCCTAGTCCTTTCTATAAATGATAAAAATATAATAGAATAACTTTACCTTTCAAGTCTGAATCTGTTTCCCAAGCCTTAGAGTATTTTTGTCGATATTTTTTTTTCTTATCTGTAGTTTTAGGCATTTTAATAAACAAATAATGAATGACAATCAAAGTAATTTTAGTTAACAATAACCACTAACCCTCATAGATATGTTAATGTTTGTGGTAAACACCGGTAAACGCCATAGTGAAATTTGTGTTTTTTTCAACTTGCACTCTTAGTAATATTAACAAGCCATCTTGCCAAACATCTAGCCAACAAGCATCTCATCTTTATTTGTTTGATTTTTTTAACTAAAAAAGTGAATATTCGAAGATAAAAAAAAAATCCCTCAAAATACCCCTAAAAATATAACACCCCTAAAAAATCCCATTCGACTTTTTTAATAGGAATTTAGGGGGAAAACCCCTAAGTTGGTAACCCTGAATATTTTGCACAATTAGTTGTCCGAAACACAACCCCCGTCCCGCACCAACCCCACTTCCCTAACGCATAATGTTGCCAGCTCGGGAAAGCTTCTCACATTTTAAGGTAATTGGCTTCTATTAAAAGAGACATTTATTACATCATATTTAAAAGAATATTATCAATGAAATCAGTTAGTTTAGTTGTTTACGATGTTCTTTAAACAATGGTGGTCGTTGTTTAAAGAACATCGTAAACATCAATCGGGAAAGCGATTTTTTTTTCAAATTTCCTAATATATTTTTTAAAGATTCACACTTCGTTAAAAGTCGATTGTATTTTTGCTTTAATGTTTTCAGCCGACAAAGATGTCGCTTACAAAACTTTTACTGTCTTTGTTATTGAGATTTTAGTTTGGTCTCTGAAGGCGTTTCAAATACATAATCCAAATCGGAAATATCGACATCACCAATCCCTGAGTTTGAATCAATATGAAATAATAAACATATATTTATAAGTCGTAAATCTATCTTGTTTATATTACACGCATAAATATAAAATATTTCATTATAGGATTTTTGACATAATTTTATTTTTAATTTAATATAATAAAATACTTATTTAATATTGAATTGATTTTGAATTTCGTAAAAAAATTATTTGCTGATTATGGGAAATAAAATATAATCTTCTTTAAGTAGTAGCAGGTATAACATTATTTAACGAATCTTTAGCGCTGAACGAAACTTGCGCAGAAGTCAAAAATAAGGTATCGAGACAAAGGCGCGGCGCGCGGGGCGCGTGATCGTCGGGTGCGCGAGCTTTGATTGGTTCTCCAGTCGTGTTGTCTTTCTCGCACCAATACGTCAATTACGAGCGCGATTCTTCATTCTACCGATGCGCAGCTATTCTCGTCCAGCGCTAAACATAAATGACGCGCACTATACCTGCGCTAATACAACAAATCATACAAGTGCAACCGTTCCTGTTAGGGGGAAAAAACAACTTCTTCAATCATAATTAATTAATTATCATTCAAAAGCGTGTATTATAATAAGATAAGATTACGCGAAGTACGTCAAAATGATAATAATTGTGTAATAATCGATTTGTTTTCTAGTACTACTACTACTAATTATCTTGAAGCAACTACAATAAGCTTAAAAAGCCAAATAATTAAATTTTAGTACTTACTACTTACCTATTTATTATGAAAATTAAAGTTTGTATGTGAAGACTTAAGTTAAAGAGTTGTGTTTCTTTTGTTTTGTAAGTATTTTAATGTTATAATATGGGGTTTACCTTTTCTGGAATTGAGCAGGATTTTTTTGCAAAAGGATAATAGTAAACAGGGCATACCATTACCAAGCTTCAATTATTCGTTAGACTTAGTTTAATAGTTTCAACTTTCAGGTAGAATCAAGACTGTAGAGTTCTTGATAAATTCGCAATTTAATAAAAAAAATGCACGCAGCGAATAGCTATGTAGGTTTTACGTGAAGACATGATAGCTATTAGCTATGTTTTATAGTACTTTTAATGTCTTGACGAAAAAAAAATATTGCATGTACAAAACTATTAAGAATATTAGCCTTTGTCAAAGTCAAAGTCATGAACATTGAGTAATGCTGATGCACTTTTTTTTTGTTTACAATATGCAAATCGCCTGACACACACGATTATAAAAAATAATAAACACTACGTTAATTATATATATTATCAGTGAAAGTGAACAATAGGTAGTTAGTCCGTAGATACGTTTAGAGTTCGGTGCTTGTCTCAACATCAGAGTTCAGACCAACCCAGCAAAATAATCGAAATTCGAAACTTATTAACTGACAGACTGACTACAGTAAATAGTTCCGATTTCGAATAGTTGCGTTTAGATTAGAAACACTATTTTAACGCCTACGCTATTTAAAATCTTTCTAGAAAAATGGTAACAAGAGTTGCTGTGGTAACTGGTGGGAATAAGGGTGTAGGATTTGCCATAGTTCGAGGCCTATGCAAACGGTTCGATGGTGAAGTTTATCTTACATCTCGAGACATTGACCGGGGAAGAAATGCAGTCGCACAGCTCAACAAGGAAGGCTTACAGCCCAAATTCCATCAATTAGACATAACTGATCCTAGAAGCATCGAAGTATTTCGTGACTATATTAAAACGAATTACGGGGGCTTAGATGTTCTCGTGAACAACGCCGCGATAGCTTTTAAAAATAACGCGCCCGATCCAGTAGCAGTTCAAGCTGAAAAGACGGTCTTTGTCAATTATTTCTCTGTGCTGTCGACGTGTGAGTTATTGTTCCCGATTTTAAGAAATGGAGCGAGAGTCGTGAATGTTTCCAGTTCATCAGGTCAGTTGAGTAATATTCCCAGTGAGAGGCTGAGAAATCGTTTTAAAGATGCTAGTTTGACGATAAAAGAGCTATCGGAGTTGATGCAACAGTATATAGATGCAGCAAAGCAAGGCACACATGCTGCGGAATGGGGGAACTCCTCCTATGTAGTGTCCAAAGTTGGTTTGACAGCCTTGACTATGATCCAACAGAGACTACTTAATGATAAAGGTAAATATTTATTTTCTTAAGTACTTTTGGTAACTAATTCTTTGAAGTACTCGGTTATATTTAATTTCTTAACATTACAATGTTAATATAAACTCTCAATAAACTGGACTTAATTTCTCATATAAAAGAATATAAGCGAAAATGTTTCTATACTGCCTTTTCAAACCTGTGGTAAACTTTTGTTTAGTAATACCATGATGATTCCAATATGTAGCTGTTTATTACCGCCTTTAACACTATGTCAAGAAAATCATCTATAGAGAATTCAATTTCTGATCATTTTAATATTTATTTCTTCTAGATATCAAAGTGAATGCTGTCCACCCAGGCTATGTAGACACGGATATGTCATCACACAAGGGGCATTTAACTATAGACGAAGGAGCAGTCGCTCCATTATTCTTAGCCCTAGATGCACCTGATACAGTTCGAGGACAGTATGTTTGGTGTGACAAAAGAATTGTTAATTGGGAGTAAACTTATTAAATATAGAGATAATTTTTTTATTAATAAAACTGAGGGATTTTAATTGTTAAAAAATGTAACTCTTTACTTTCTGAATATTGTAATAAATAGAATTTTAAAGTCTGGCACTTGTTGTGCTGGATTTTACCACCATATTTATAATCAGGTATTGGCCTAATATTAAAATATCTTAAAGCATTGTTTATGAATGTAGGTAACAAAGGTTTTTTTTGTCATATAATTCCAGGGATTGTAATATCATTGTATTTTCTGAAGGATTTTCTACCTTTTCTATGAAATGAAATAGCATTTTACTTCATTGGATGTTATTTTGTATTTTAAAAATTCACATATTATTTATTGTTAAAAAATATAAATTTATCTTTATAAGTTGACCCTGTGTTTATCAGTAAATATATAACTACACTGGTGGTTCCTTATTAAAGGCTTATATTATTAAGAGAGTTATTGGTGATAAGATAGAGTGGCGCTGACCGTTTAAGGTCAATGAATAAATATTTTTCTACAATAAGTGTGCCTTTTATTTGCCGTTTTTTCCTGTGCTCTGGAATAAATGTTTGAAATAAATGCGAGAAGGGGTTTAAATATTTTGATTGGTGTCTTGTAAACGGAGTATATTATCTTAAATTAAAATAAACGAAAATGTTTTATAAAAAGTAAAGTACGACAAATATCCATATTTGGATATAAGTAATACCACAATCAAGAATTAAAAATAATCGATTGATGGTTGAATAACATAATGTTAACTACCCTGGCCTTAAAGAAATAGCGCATGGGATAAGAAAAAAAACTATTTTCTCGAGAAACGTCTAAGTTTAAACATTTCAATATTTTAGATAGGTACCCAAGCGCGATAAACCAACCAATCGTCTTTGGACGCGCGACGGTAGGTTAGGTTAGTTTACAGAACATTGTTGCCAAGAGGGCTAAAACTTTACTATTTCTGGTGTTCATCTTCTCCGCACCGCACTGCATGTAGAAAAAATCAGTCAAATAGCCTATTATAAAGCTGTAATAAAAGTAAAAGTTTAAATTTGTGAAGTTGTGGAAGGGATTACGGAAAAACCCGGGAGCTTGTCAAAAATAAGAAACGATTTATTAATTCTATACTGCATATAATATTTTTCATTAACAGTTTCAAATATTTCTACTTAAAATAAGTAACAATAACGATTGAACAAAAAGGAACGGTTTAGGCATATAATAATATAATATTTAATATAACACAATAGAACCTGTGTCTTGAATTCCACTTAAATTTAAACGAAAATAAGAAAAAAATATGGTTGTAGAAACCACCACCAGTGGTCTTAGGTACGTTTAAAAGCTTTCAAGAATAAAAGTCTATTAGTTTTAATAATTTAATACCTGACAACACATTCGTGAGATTTTAAAATTGTAGGGGGTCAATGACTACTTTCCATTAGATGACTCGCCTGCTCGTCGCCTAGTCGTTTGCTTCCTATGTTATAAAAAAATGAACTCATGAGTGGATAGCCTTTAATCTAATAATTAGGATGGGCGTTAAAGTAGGTTTCAAATTAGAATTTAGAAACCAGTCTGAATAGCCTACAATCTAAATTGATTCCCGATTTTTCGACGTCGAGGTTCCACTGTGTTATAATAATTAATACACATTATTACAACAACATAATTAAATCATACAACTCTAATTATTTTTTAAATAATACATTTAAAAATGAAATTATACAGAAAAAGAAGAAATTTCACTTTAATAGGGAAATATTCATTCGCAATATTCCACAATATACAGATAATTAAATCATCACATTATGCTATCTATATAATAAATAAGAAGATAACTTTTTACACGTATATATTACGAAAAACAAGCTGCCCTTCAATATTTGACTTCAGAAAATTTATTAATTCATTTCAACTACCCCGATTCCCGACATTCGTTATGACAGCTGCGGTCGCGACCAATTTAACCCTTAATAGGGCAAAGGACAAATGCTTACCACCTCAGTTTTTTGATCATAGAGAAAGTGTCGTTCTATGTACGAGTTCATAGACTCGTGACAAATAATGCGTGACAATCCATAAAATTTTG
>DWAJ01006694.1:0-10113 GCA_018238005.1 Eurema mandarina | reverse complement strand
GCATTGTAGTTTTATCCACAACGAAGTTACAGGGGGTCGAAAATGGCCTGAGTTGCTTCGAGAAAAGGATGGTACGGCCGTGCCGCTTTTTTGCTCGACTTGGTGGGGGCACTGCCGTGCCCCCTGACTCGACTTGGTGGGGGCACTGCCGTGCCCCCTGATACCTATTTTCATTCAATATGAAATTATGTTATTTTAAATCAAACGTAAAATGTATAAATGTCGGTCTAAAAACTATGTCTATTTTAAAAAGTTTGAACAAATGAAATTATTACAAGTGTCGACTACATCATATTCGTTGCGTAGTATTAAAAATGGCGGCATACATCGGGATAGCTTTTTATAGTTCACCTTTTGAATAAAAAAGAATCATCAAATCCGGTTCATAGACGACGAAGTCATATTTGAACAAAAACAAAAAAAGCATTATACATTAGGTACCTATACGGTCGAATTGAGAAACCTCCTCGTTTTTTGAAGTCGGTTAAAAAAGTCCTTCAGGGTTAATTTCTAAATTTTTGTCCTTGCCACCTCAACGTTTTTAGGTATCATACCAATGATATTATATTTATTAGATAGGTATGTTTTACACGAACAAATCAACCGAAAAAAGTGTTCCGCGCAGCAGCGGCAACACATATACGGCAAACTATCTTTATTCATCATATTATGGTAAGATATCCTAATTAGGATGTTTTTCCATCTTCAAACTTTTGCGCCTTTAACATGATATCTACTAGCTTTTGCCCGCGACTCCGTACGCGTGGACTTTCATATAAACTTTGACTCCCCCTTCCCCCCTTATAAACCTTTTTTCCAGTTAAAAAGTAGCCTATGTTTTATCTCAGGCTCTAGACCATCTGTGTACCAAAATTCATTACAATCGGTTCAGCGGTTTGGCCGTGAAAGCGTAAAATTATAAAAAGTTACAATCCCTCCCCCCTTACCCCCTTATAACCCCTTTTTCCAGTTAAAAAGTAGCTTTTTAACTGGAAGTATTTTTCCTGATTTTACTGTAGAATTTTGTCGATAATACCTACTTATTCAGACAGAAGAAACCGACTTTGTTTTATACTATGTAATAATGCGACTAATTCTATGGCGTCTTAGTCAGGATTTTAATTAAAACCCGAGAATAGCAAATAAATACATTTAACCACTTGTACTACGGAACTACTAAGGAAATTGAAAAATAAATTTTATCGCACTTTAATACCAAATAAATTTTCTTGTAATTGGTTTAGGTACTATTTAAGGTGTAGGTAAGTTGTAAGTAAAAGATTAAATATTATTTACTCTAATTCTTCTCAAGCAACAGGTGGATAAATTCAATACATGTTAAATATTATAACATACAACAACAGGTATATGTATTTTTATCAGATATTTTGATATCAGTAATCCAATACAACATAAATTAAATTACGATAAATTAAACATTATATTATGTATACCTTTTTATGTTTAATTCGAATAAATTATCCAAATTATGTACAAAACAAACTCACCCTTTTTAAATATTTATTAAGCACCATTTTCTTCGCTTTTAAGCCAAAACTTTAAAACATTCGTAAAGAAAAGATTT
Source organism: Eurema mandarina (assembly GCA_018238005.1). Classification (NCBI taxonomy): domain Eukaryota; kingdom Metazoa; phylum Arthropoda; class Insecta; order Lepidoptera; family Pieridae; genus Eurema; species Eurema mandarina. The sequence continues at coordinate 8,528 of DWAJ01006694.1, read as the reverse complement.
AATAGATAAAATGAATATCGTTTCAAAAGAAGTCACCGAATCTGTGATTATTAGACTCAATCTCACTGCATCTATCCATTTGAAATGTGATAATATCATTGATTTTGTATGTAGCTAAAGCAAATATCGTCTCGCTAACTGCGCATGGTATATTAAAACTGTACTTTACATTTCAGTCGGGTTATACAGATGGTGTGTAAACTGTGAGGGTGAAGACAATAATAAACATGGGGGTGGGTGGGTATGGGGGATTCGGGGAGGCATATCTATTATATGACTGATTATGTCATGAAACTTTGTAAGACAAGTTTAAAAAGGGATGAGGTACATCAAGTCTAGATTTGTTAATAACCCGTATAGGTAGAAGTGTAAGGGTGGCAGGTTTTAGATACTGCGATATTTTTAGATAACAGTTAATTAGAAAAGTGGGTCGTGGGACAAAAATAAAGTTATACAAAATATCACCTCATCCTGACTAAAATTAAGAATACTATTACGCTACCTTATGAATGAAAAATCTGCCATTTGATTTCTATTTTATTTTTACTTTTGTATCTGTTATAATTCCATAATGAAAAATCAAAATGACACTTGTCAGTTGTCACTTGTCAGTTAATATAAATTATAAAACACACGATTGCTGGTGTTTATCCAATTATTGTTATTGTTTATTATAATATAAAAAATATATTTGCATATAACTTATTTTGAGTGATTAATAGCCATTTTCAATACCGATTATGAATGGCAGGGGTAATTAACTAAATTAAAAACATTTTTATAAAAATGTTTGAAGCATTTTTACGAAACAACTACTAAATACAACGTTTTATTCTTATATTTTTTTTAGAGCAATATAGACAGATAACTCAGAGGCAGAAGAAAATTCTTTTTAATTTTTTAAATGAACACAAAAAGTTGGCCAGAGGAAAAAATAACCAAAACTCTTCAAATTTGTGGAATCAATGTGCTAAAAAACTGAATAGTGTAAATGGTGGTGCTATTAAAAATGGAAGGATCTGGGCAAGGGTAAATCTATTTTATTTAATTTGAGTATATTATATGTATATTTAATCTACCAAAACAGTCAGGAAGACATAAAAGAGAAAACAAAATCTTCCATTATTATTTTTTGTTGGACATTTGTTAATTTTTATAATTAGTTTTAAAATTCTGTTTGTATTTGTAGTGCTGGCGTGACTGGAAATATAAAGTCAGATGTAAATATCGGATATTGAAAGAAGCTATTATGTATAATAAACCTTTGCCAGACGGATTTACAAATTTTACATCATTTGAGAAAAAAATACTAGAAATAATAGTGGATGATATGTCTATCATCGACCAGGATCCCAGTGAAGTAACTAAGTTGTTTTATGAATACTTGTACTTGTTTATAACCTTTATTACATTTCAAGTCACTCACTTCTGTCTTTAAATATGCTTAAATGTTAAAACTATGCATCCAGATTTCATGCGGTTTTTAACTAGATAGAGTGATTCAAGGGGTTAATTTTTTGTATATAATACATGCATAAATGTTGGTAAAACCACAGGGCAAAGCTAGTTGGTTATAAAATGAAGAGGTAATGCTTATTGGTAACAAGTTTTCAAATTTTGACAACAAAAAGATACATTATACCACAAAATAATAATCAAAGGGTTAGGATAGATTAGAAAAGAAGAGCTAGCAAAATATATTATAAAATTAAACACATAAAATGAACTCGCTTCAAGATAATATTAACACTTAAAATTGAAATCAACACTATTTTATTATTGTCACACAAGAAAACTCATTAACAGAATCTTTTAGTGTTATAGTAATTTTGAATTTGTTGGAAATAATATACTTGGATATTTGAATATATTATATAATTAATTAGTTTGAGTTATCACAAGATATTATATATGACCTAGATTTTTTGCTTACAGGATTTTCAGAACATTCAATGGATTGATGATAATGTTGATGAAGACAATAGAGAATCCATCAGAGATGGTAAGTATGAACTATGTTCAACTGAGCTCATAGGCTCATGTCTGCGACATGGCTCGGGGCCTCGGTGCCTGTAACCCTGACCCAGTGCTGTAGAGCCGAACACCGGGGTTTTGATTCAAGACCAACATAACTAGGTCCATTCTCAGAGTTCCATGGGTATCCTAGGCCATGTAGTACATACCAATCATCCCCTCTCAACACTGTATTGAATTTTAAAATTAATTATCATAATTGTTTAGTAAATTACTATATCAAATGCTTATAAAAAAACATTTCAGATATTACGTTAATATCTGGTGTGTGCCCTTGTATATTTAATAATAAATACTTATAATTTCACAGAAAATATATTTTATTACAGATTTAAATTCAAACCAACAAAGGGTAGTAACAGAATCATATGAATTATCAGAGCCAGTAGATCCCAGAGGTTCCAATCAAAATCAATGTCAGAGTACTAATGGATATCCAGGTATATACAATGTGTTTACAACACTTTAATTTATCACATACAAATAAAGGCCAATACTTTGATGCTAATATGTTCATGACTAGCTGACCCGTGCCCACTTTGTTGGGCATAATGTTAATTATCCTTTTTTTATTTTCATATAGCCTATGACACTCGGCAATAATGTGGCTTTCTATAGGTGAAAGAATTTTTAAAATCAGTGCAGTAGATCCCACAATTACTCGTCTGAAATATTTAATGAATTAGTTATTGTCTATGTATTTACTTCTATAATAAAGAATTCTTATATTAAATTATACTAATTCAATTTAAAAACATTAAATTGAGATTGATTTAAAGAGTGTTATTTGAATAACATATATTAAGTAATTTAGAGTGAGTTGAACTTTAATAAATAATAATTGTTATTTAAATAGTCTCGAGCATTTGTACTAATAAACTAGGTACCTTCAATATATTCTTAAATTTTCTAGTATTTTCAATAAGACAAAAAGTATCACCAAAGCAAAGGAGGGTTCTTGTTGATTTTTTAAAAGAACACCATGGATTGGGTCATACACTCGATCTAAGGAATAAAGAAATCGCAGTAATTTTGTGGAATCAATGCGCTGAGAAACTCAACTCTATAGATGGTGGTGCCTTCAAGGACGGAAAGGGTTGGTCTGTGGTAAATATATTTTATTTTTGTTTTTTTTTAATCTTTTTAAGAAACGAAACACTTCATAAGTCCCATTCTTTTATCCTATTCTTTACTTCATTTTCCTAACTGTGAAACTTACCAGTGTAGTGTTTTGTTTCTTAAGAATAAATTGCAGTTTACAAACAAAGTAAAAGTTGTACATTTTTTAAATTCCCACGATATACAATTTAAGGATACTGGAGAAGACTTACATAATAGTTTTTTAGTTTTGTGCTTATATTTTTAGTTCTGGTGTAAATGGAAACACCAAGTCAAATGCAAATATCTGGAGCAAAAAGTAGCTATTGATAAAAATACACCGTTGCCGGAGGGATTTACACAGCTCACACCACTTGAGGAAGATGTAATGAGTATTACTGCAGGAGTTATAATGGAAACAGATAGGGTTATAAAAAAGGATCCATTAGAGGTATTTAAGTTAATAGTAAAACTATATATTCTTTCTTACTTATTAAACTAGCCGAGCCCCGCAATTTTACCTGTATTTATACATGCATACATGTATTGTACACATGTATTGTGTACAATAACACATAAACCCATAAACACATAACACATAAACACATAATACACATAAACCTAACTATTAAAAAAAACTAGTTGCATAATTTTAAAGATTAAAGCATAAATATTATAGACAGGCAAATAAAGTGAATTTGTTTTATACTATCTAATGAGTAATGATGACAAGCTAGTGGGTTTGGAATAACCTATATTAAAATTTTATTTAAATATAAAGTTATATTACTTTGTATGTGATAGAGCTATTTGCTTAGGGTACTCACATAAAATAGGTGTCAAATAAGGGCATCTCATTAAAAGTATAATTGGGTTTGGCAAGTGGAATCATTTTTATATTTAAGACAACAAATAACAAACCATTTTATTTTCCCTTTAGTCTATAGCTTTGACTAGTCTTTTGTGCTTTTTTTCGTTTGTTGTATTTTCTGATTCAGCAATTGAGATTCAGTAGTAATAACTACTGAATATGTTGAAAGCACATTTTTATAGAAATTGATTATTTCATATACAGGGTTACTGGGTAAGTCGACCTAGATCCTTTACTAGGTTGTAGTTTTCATTATTTCTGACTAATTTGACTGTGAAATACTATATCCCAAACATAATCGTTATCAAGTTATTGGACTTTAAAGACTTTCAATAAAAATGACGATTTTTTGTCTTCTGTCTCACTTTTTTTACGTTTTTAGGCCCTAACTTTTGCTTCTTTTGATGATGATGAAAAAATAACGGTGTTTATGTGATAACGACTGTTGCGAAAAGTGGCTTAAGACGCAGAATGAGACTATGTGTGCGAAACAGAGGGGTAACATCCAAAATGAATTATGAACTAATTGTCGCCAACAATAAATTTGATTTTTTTACCTTATATGCATTGTTTTATTGTGTTTTCTAACCGCAAGTGATTAATTTACACATAAACACCGTTATTTTTAGTACTATTTGCGAGCTTTCTAATTTATTTTTCTCATAGAATTCTAATAAAATCCTTGCTTGTTATACCTCATTGGATAGCTGAATAACCGTAGATATTTTAAAGAGTATCTGCAGGATAAGCCACATACATTATTTTTTAAATATTAAGCAAAGAAAAAATTAGTTACGTAGAATTTATTCTTATTTTTTTAATTTCGAACATATTCTGCGAGCCTGTCGGTTTGATTGCACGTAAATTATATATTAATGAAAATAATAAAGCCACTTACCTAGTATACAAATACAGCAAAAGAAGCAAAAGTTAGGGCCTAAAAACGTAAAAAAAACACACTTTTTTATGTCCCAACAGAAGACAAAAAATAATCATTTTTATTAAAAGTCTTTAAAGTCCAATAACTTGATAACGGTTATGTTTGGGATAAAGTATTTCATAGTCAAATTAGTCAGAAATAATGAAAACTACAACCTAGTAAAGGATCTAGGTCGACTTACCCAGTAACCCTGTATAACATTTGTTCTCTCATTTATTTGCAGGATTATGAATGTAATAATGATAATGCTGATAATGACGGGGAAGTTGGTGATAGTGATGATAATAATGATGATGATAATGATGATGATGGAGACGATGTTGATGAAGATGTGGATGATGACGACGATGACGATGATGATAATGATGATGATGATGATGATAATGCTAATGTTAATAAAGATGATGATAATGATAATGTTAATAAGGATGATGATAAGGTTAATAAATTACTTACTTGTAGAGGTAAGTTTAAAAAAAATATTTAGGTCATTATGATTTCTCATTAAATATAATGATTAATGGTAATATTTTTTTCCTTTCATTCAGCATTTTTTCTTTGTATTGATAAAGATGAATAATTTTTTAATTGAAAAAAAAATAGTTTTTATTATCTTTTTATTTTTAGCTACTTAAGTTTATCAGCTTAATACGCTAAAAAAACATCTTAATCTGTTTATTTGGCTTCCATATATTAGAATAAAATTTTTCTACTAGCTTTATTATTAGATGTTGTTAGAACAATTTCTAACTTTTGTCACATTCTCATAAAAGTTTATTGAATTTCATAACTTTACTTTTAATTTTTTTTAGTATTTCAATGATGTTTACTTAGTTCTTTAGGATGGGTTTTTAAAACTAATTATGAATGACAAAGACAATTAAAATAAAGGGCATATTCTTAAACTTTTATAAAAAATATCCACCATATTGTTTGATGACCGAATGGGTTCGATCCCCACTGAAAAAGCGATTCTGATTAACATTTATTACTTTCTAGAGCCTGGGTGTTGCTATGTATTACGTGTATGTATCTACAAAAGAAAAGTTTGTATATGTAATTTATCCGTTATTTAGTTGCTATCACAAGCTCTTATAGTCCAAGAAAATAGAGCTTTACGAATTTCAGAAAAAAAACTTGAATTTTTGATATGATGTACTTTAAAAGATCCGTAAAGAATAGTGAGTCTTTTTTAAATTCATCCAAGAGAACTAGATTGTTTCCTTAAATTTTAAACAAAATTATGGATTTTTTTTTATCTCGTGTTCTCGTGGATGAATTTAAAAAAGACTTTCATTATTTTTTTATGGATCATTCAAAGTACATTATATCAAAATTCAATCTGAAATTCGTATTTAGAGCTCTATTTTCTTGGACTATTAGTGATACTAAATCGTGCTGTGTTAGAAATAGCGTCCTGATTTATTCATGTATATTTTAAGCGCGTAAACATCAGCGAGTGACACCGGCGCAGAAGAAAATTCTTCTGAACCATTTATTACAATGTCCAATAATCGCCAAAGGATTGACTAAAGGTAGGAATGGACCAATTGCTGCGTTACAGTGGAAGAGATGTGCTAAGAAACTCAATTGTGTGAAGGGAGGTGCTTATAAAGACGCAAAGGCCTGGTCTAAGGTAATGATTTTTATGTTATCTCTTGTTTTGTGGTGTACCAAATAGTTATAATAATAATTATTTCTTTATCATGAAACATTTAAACATGTAGGTAGACTCCGTCCGCATGGACTTTCATATAAACTGACCCCCCCCTTCTCAGACAGACAGACAGAGTTACTTTCGCATTTATAATATTAGTATGGATATGGATTACAATTGAAGTGAGCACCCGACTACTGAACTAGTATAAATACTGTGTCTCAGCAGTCGGGTTCTTCCCATTTATACGTACAATTTAAAAATAAGGTTAAATGAAATGTAAATTAATGTTATAATAAGAGTGAGTGTTTGTGTTACAAATTACTTAAAAAACATCTGCGTTACATTTTTACATTTTAATATTGAGAAAGTGCTACTGGTTATCCTTTGTTTATCATATTTATGAATTTTGTCTGTCAAAATAATCGCGTTCTCGTCAAAATAAAGGTGCCATTCAAAGTTCTCGTCAAAATAAAGGTGCCATTCAATTTTCTTGTCAAAATAAAAGTGCCATTCAAAGTTCTCGTCAAAATAAAAGTGCTATTCAAGGTTCTTGTCAAATTAAAGGTGCCAATCAAAGTTCTTGTCAAAATAAAGGTGCTATTCAAAGTTCTCGTCAAAATAAAAGTGCTTTTTAAAGTTCTTGTCAAATTAAAGGTGCCATTCAAAGTTCTTGACAAAATAAAGGTGCCATTCAAAGTTCTCGTCAAAATAAAGGTGCCATTCAAAGTTCTCGTCAAAATAAAGGTGCCATTCAAAGTTCTCGTCAAAATAAAGGTGCCATTCAACAAGTTAATAGTTTTAAAACTCTGTGTTCGTGTCTCCAGTTCTGGTCGGATTGGAAATATAGATTAAAGTGCAGATATATGGAGCAAGCAGATGCCATTAGTAATAACAAACCGTTGCCTGAGGGATACCAGTTTCTTTCGTCAGCTGAGAAGAAAATATTATCCGTTATTGGTGATGTACCAATGGGTGATATATTTTCAAAAACGAATCCGTTCGAGGTAATTATTGCATTTTATCTATTGGTGTCTATTTTATCTATAGTCTATTGATTCAAAATGTAACGTTCCTCTGAAGCAAAGGGAGGAGGCCGTTAGGTCCCTGATGGTTCGATGTCGAGAAGTTGTATAAGTTGTATATATATGCTAAGTCTCGAACAAATATTATAAGCGCGATTCACAACTCGCGACATACCACATATTACTATATGTAGTAGTTTACTAACTACATTATAAGATTTTTTGAATGTCTAAACTATCACAAGCTATGGAAATTATAAAAAAAATCTTCTATCTGTTGAATGAATTTTTTTGACATAGAAAGTTAATTAGGATTTTATCTGCTTACAGAATAATGAGAATAATTATAGCGATGTGGATGACGATAGAGTATCAATTAATGATGGTAAGTTTTAAAAACACGTATATACAACGTGTAACAGAAATGCGTGGTCATTTTTACGGATCTCAAAGAATACCTAATTTTAAATTAATGTATTAAAAAGTCATTTCATTTGAACTATTTATAATCAAGATATTGATTTTATATTTCTATTGAATAGCATATCGATTTATAAATTTATTGACACTACGACATCACTTTAGTGCTATCAGCTGTTACGTGTCAATGACCGCATGACCCTATGACAATGCATTTCATTAAAAAAGTTACTGCTGTCTCTGTCATTGGAATTCGAAAAGTGATGTAACACTTTTGTTTTGATTTATATATTATCGATTTAATTGATGAATAAATAAAATAATAAATGTCAAATATGTTTATTTTAATGTGGGGACTAGTATATAGACTATCTATGAGCATCTGAACATCACGCAAAAATATTACCTCACATTTCTGTTACACATTTTATATTTCCTTCTATTAACTTTACGATTAGTAATACAAATAGATTAATTATTTCT
>DWAJ01006693.1:0-10116 GCA_018238005.1 Eurema mandarina | reverse complement strand
ATTAAACGTATTGTCTTTGCAACTTGAACGATTTTACTTCTATAACAGTAAAATAATTCTACAATCGCGTAAATGATAATCACAAATACTTTGTTCAACACTAATCACTTTAAAATACACAAGGATTAAGGCGATGGATAACGATTCGTCGAATACATGTCGCGCTGGCCACCGATCTTAGAAAAGTGAAAAGTGTGTTTTCCGAGCTTGCCGCCCCGCTACCATAGCCTCGACGCACCGCTAGAGTGACATTGACAATCTGTCACACTTGACAATGACATTCCGACGTGCGCCGACGTGCATGTATGATACAAAATAATAACCTTCTTTTAGAATCCTCCATCCTTTTTCCATTCCTCTCTCTATTAAAAAAGCATCAAAAATAGTTTCGGTCATTTTAAAGATTTAAGCAAACATAAAGACAGAAGAAAGCTGCTTTGTTTTGTTGTATGTAATAATGTATTAAATATTAAAAGAACCCGAGTTAATAACAGTTTCAAGACTTCATTCTAATACAGACCCTTTCACAAACAAAGGTTGAACTACGAAGTAAAAATGAACGTAAAGAAAACGCTATTCTTACAGCGTAAAATATAAATAATAAGAGCTTTAGCAAGCATGTTTCTGATCGGTATGACGGAGTTATGAAGTCGAGTTAGTGTTTTAAATATTCTCCTGACGTACTGTATAATCTTTTAACGTATCAGGTTTTCATACTAGAGTTTCTTACCTGTTCTTCTCTATAGAAAACTGCCTTCCAAACCGGTGTAATTGAATGTTATGTAATAACATGACGATTCAAAAGTTACTATAAGTAGCCCTTTATTCTATAATAAAGGGCTACTTATAGTATACTTATAGGGAAATCCCCATAGGACACCATGGACCTTAGGGAACGGACCATGGGTAATGTCGGACTCCTACCGACCAAAACTCCATTCTTTCCGTTCTTCCGCAGCGAGTGGGGAAGATGTAGCTTAGTTGAATAAAGACATGTTAATCGATAGCATTGACATTTTTTCTGATACGTGTTCTGGTTTAAAAAACAAGATGATAACCAATTTTCTCTGCTCGTAAGTTATGACCTTATCTCTTGCTATTATAAATTTTATTATTATTGTTATTAATATCTTTTTAATTTACAAATTAGTATTATAGTTAAATTCTAAAGTGGTAAAACATTGACATATTGTAATCGTTGTATAATATGTGAAATATGTGAATGAAAATTTTTGAAATGTTTGAATGTTTGTATGTAAAGCTGTTAGTATATCTAAATAAATAAATAAAATTAAACTTGACTCGGCTCACTTTCCAAACTACCCACACAGTAAAATTCAATACCTCACCCAAAAATTTCCAAACTGTTCCCAAGAAGTAACATCGCCCGCCTCAAATCACTTAGACTTTAGAACATACATTGACGACTTACAATATTTCGATTTATTGTCAAAACTGATCGTAAAGTACAGACTACAGAGCATGTTTACTAACAATATATCTAGAAACTTCTAGAGAACTCAGTTCCCGAATGCGCTTGGACCGTCTCCAACTCTCAAGATCATAATAATGATTTATTTATTTCCCCAAAGCAATATTTTATACAAACTGATATCGCTTCCGTTCACAATTTTAATATTCGAATGCATTTGCGACGCTATCGGTGGATCCGAGTTTGAAACGAATAGAAATTGGGTCGCTAGCTATTTGTCAAGTCAACGGCGTTTTTAAGGTTACCCCCTAAATTACATAATCAATTCACAGTTGCAACTATTTTATGTAAAACTTGTACGTTTTGGAACGTATTTAGTTAGTATAGCGCGTTGCGAAGGGGGGTGGACGAAAAATAGACCAAAAGTTGCAACGACACTTTGCTATAGTTGTAAGCCGTGGGGCGCGCGTTTTTCTCTGTCTGTCTCCCTCTTTCTCTCATACTAAGCAAGTCAGTCATATTCGTTACGTCAACATGGTCATTTCTACGAGGTTTCTAGGTATCTAAAGAGGATTTCCCCACAATAAACTCCTGTACTATAATAAATACATATTGTAGCACCTTTGAATTGTCATAGTATTAGCAAACAAGCGAATAGTCATCATAACCATTGATAGGCATGTTCGTGCAAAGCAAGAAATGGATAACATTATCAAGAGGCCGCAATAATCAATCAAATGAATAACAATTAAATCAACAAGGCCTGGGCCTGACCTCACCCTTTCGTGACGAGGGTATTTCGGACGTCTGCAAATCTTACCATATTTATCAGAACTCAAAGGAATTCTGGGCTTTCTAAATATTACCGGATTAGAGAGATGTTTTTTGTTACTAAAATTTCAAGGTAAAGTGAAAAGCTGAAGGTTCGCCTGCCAAATTGCTTACGTTCATTTTTTTTTCTTCTATTATGGCCTTGTGATATTTCAATAAGTCTGTTAATTACTTTTAAATAATCCACTTAGTATTTTAACTTAATATTTAAAGTGGCATACATTGGCATTGGAAATATTGATAAAATTGATAAAATGAATTATGAAACATAAATATGGAATAAAAAAACAAAGAGAAATGAAGAAACAAACTAATAACTAAACATGTACATTGCGGCTGGTTTTTTTTTACCATAACCTGAGTCCTGACACGGATCGTACCATTAAACTGGAAAGATTTTTATATTAACTTTATAATAATCTATCTCTATAGAGTTCAAATATTTTTCCACCTTCAATTACTCCAGATTTGCTTTAGTTTCAAAACATTCCGTTTCAAATATAAAAATGAATGACAAATATGATATTCTTTTGTTAAAAATTCAAATTGACTTTTAAAAGCTATTGTAAATCAAATGGGAGGTTATTATTCATGGATTGCTTTGATGATTTAGTTCTGTTTGTTTAAAATGTTGGTTTAAAAATTGACTAGTATTCCTGTTACATTGGAATATTTACTAGCTATTGTAAATATTATAGTGTTAGTAATAGAATGCGTGATATTAATGAAATTTTGTTTTATATGAAAAGTTTCTAACCTGCAAAGACGATCCTCTCTATATAGACAAATGTATAGGATTGTCTTTGTAGGTTTGAATTTAAGTTGGTAATTGGTTAAGGATGTAATTTGTATATAGACATTAGACAGGTTGTATATCGTGGTTTATGATTTTAAGGAAGACCATTTTTTCTTAAGTTAGGTCACTACTAAAATTATAATTGCATATCATTACATAGTATAAAACAAAATCGCTTTCTTCCATCTGTCCCTATGTATGCTTAAATCTTTCATACAAGGCAACCAATTTAAATGGGTTTTTTATGAGACAAAGTAAAACCGGGGGCGCGACTAGTTATAATATATTTTGTAAAGGTTGCATTTAGTTTTGCTTGTCCATGGGTTGTAGTTATGTTAAGAGACCTTCGAACCTTTAGCACAGCTGTCCGTTAAAGCCTTGCTAAAGTATGCTAATTTAATAGTAATTTCTTTCCCATGTAATGTTACAGTATCCAAAACAAAACTTATACGGGAAAAACCGCGGGATCCAACAGTACTAGCTTCCAATAACAACATTCAAATTAACGCTCAGTAATTTCCAATTAGGAGAAAGGCAGACAATATTGTAAACAAATTCCTGTGACGTCATCAAAGCTAGGCAGTCAGTTTTGTCTCATTATCCGCATAAGTGACTCCTTTGATGTTATTGATATATTTGATATGTTATAGGTCTAGTTATTCGCCGCGGTTGGACTTGTTTTTTGATATTTAAATTTAAATTTTTACGGTTAGAGACGAAACTCGATTGAAATTATTAACTGATTTCAACGATATTTACCGTTTATATAGATATTGTGGAAGTAGGGGGGGAGGGGGGGAAACAGTTAAAACCCTAAAAGGTTGGATATCGAGAAGTTGTATAAACGTCATAATTACGACTTTGAATTCAGTAGTGGTCGCTTCATAAGGCCCACTTTCTTTTATACACAGTTGTATTTGCGATAATCTTTTTTTTTATTGATTATAAAAAAAAATCTAATCCCGTTCAGTTATGCATAATAATTTATGATTTATATTCACTAATCAATTCTATTAGGAAATCTATTGTAAATATATAATATTTAATATTAGCATACTACCTAACAACACTCATAACAAAATAACAAACCATTCCCATAGCACAGGTAGCAGGCAACGCACCCATCTCACGGAAGAAACGCCGAAATTGATGGCACCTTTATTTATTCAGACGCCCCGCGAGCACCTGCCTTAATTAATGCTCTCCAGACGTTTATTGATAGCTCGACTCAACTGCAAGGGCGAAAACATACGGCGCGGTTTTAATTACACGTATTCCAATGATTATAGGAAAGCTATTAATTAAAGCGTAACGTGGGTGTGTATGTGTGTATCTAATTCTGGATGGGACGTATCAATCTGTTTTGTTGTGGGTTGAATGATTTCTGGGTTGATGTTTAGGTCTCTGTTGGTCAGAAGGTTAAATTGTCAAAAATCATCGGGAGTTATAGTCCAGTCATTTTAGGTTTCACCAGGGGAAAATTCCTAGTGTTTATTACGGCATTATTATGAAGTTGTGAAAAATCTACATCTATATCGTGTCGGCTAAAAAAACTACAGAGGTCAAAAGGTCACGAAAATCAGTTTTTTGCAAATATTTCGCGACCTATTGCTCGGACATTAATACGGGTGATTATAAAAATTGTTCCTCATAAAATTGCCTACAAAAAATGTCTCTTATAGTTTATCTGTAAAATTAACGGTTCTGATAGAATGTTTTTATCGAATGCAGTAGAATGTAACACAGTTAGGTTGTCCTATAAGGAATTTAAACGTTAACGTACATCCAATACCATATATGCTTTGATTGGTTGAAATTTGCAATGGGGATAGCCGAAAATCTGTATTCATACATAGTATATATATAGGACTCCTATCTTGGTATTGCTTTATTGATGTTTTTGATATTTATTGATGGGAAAGGAAATTACGCGGGTAAAAGCAAATAGCTAGTACATTCAAATACGGACAAAATCATTACGAATGACAATATTATTATAACCAAATTGAAACAGTTGCAGAGACTACGCTAAGCTAGACGCGTCAGACTATTATGTAACGATTCCACTGCAGTATAAATTTTGGTGAAATTAATTTATGCTCGTCCACACGTTCGCACAATATAACTGTCAGAATCTGTTGGTTCTCATATCATTATTCGCTTCGGCTCAAACTGATGGCAATTTTAGCCTAACTTCGGGTTTTAGTTTGAATTTTAATGGATTTAATAGAATGAGTAAGTTCATTGGTGTAGATGCATCACCGTATTATAGACATATAGGCTTATATCACTGTTAGTGATAAATTCGGTAATATTGCACCGATTTTTAAATCATAGTATGTAAGCAACTTTGCAAGAGGTTGATCTGATATGATCACCGGCCCAATAAAATTGGAAAAGGGCTTTTATTATACAAGGAATTAAGGGATAGAATAAAGGAATGAAATCATATATTAAACAAAATAGCTTTACTGGACGCTGGTTTTCTTTGGGATAGTGTTACTACCACGATGCGAGCCGGCACTTTTTGCTTATCCGATTTAACTAATAGATAAAAGAATGCTGAAGAAAAATTTTAGGTATATTAACAGAGAACTGTTCATATACCTAAACATCTTATTTTCTTATATTCTTATTAGACACCGATAATGAAAACCAACAAATGCCATTCTTTTTAAAACTACGTCATGACCTAAATAATTGTAAGCCTATTCATAACATTACCACGTAAATAATAGGCATTGGAAACAAAATAAACAATTGCTTTGCCAATTATTTCATTCTACTTTATACTGAAACAATTTTCATACAAACTGCTCGAAAACTTTTCCCGTTCAAACGGATTGAATGTTATCAATATTGCAATAGTTTTGCGTATTTTATTAGTGTTAGTTTAAGCCTGGATTGAGCTGAAACCGCGGAATAATTGCTCAACTATTCCCGATAGATTAAAAGACGTGGGATCGTTGGCATAGCTTCGTAGATTGAGCCACGTCAAATACTTAAGTAATGATTGCTTATTTATTTTTTTTTATTTATAAAAAACCCTTCAACAAAAATTCACTGTCCATAGTAAAATATGGTTGACAATAGATTTTTATGATTTTTTTTATAAAAGGATATAGCATGCGTTCAACATAATATTTGTTCAGACAGCACATTACATTAAAATTACATAAAAATGCCATTTCTTGACGTCGGTTTTCTATTCGGGAGGGTGGTACCACTCTGATCAAGCTGGCCTAATTCGACCTAGCAACATTGCTCTACCACTTAGTAATATTATCCTGGTGACTAAGACAAAACACGTGTGTTTCATAACCTCACTCGCACCCACAATCATCAATAACACCTCAGTTACCTGACTTTAAGCCCGCGTCTCAAATTATCATCCATAAAACGGTAATTTCACCCCAGCTGGAAATAATCGTTTATAATAACCGATAATGAGGCTGAGCTGAAAATAATGCGATTATCACGGAATGGCGGGCCAATGACCCGTGACATCCGACTGGTTGTACCGGGATAAAGCTGATTAAATTTACCTACTAATTACTTTTCTGGCTAAGGAAAGCGCGGTCTGTTGTTGATTTAACTTTTTAGTGTTTATAGTTGGAAATAAATTATGTCCTTTGATATTTTATTCATTACTTTAAGTGAGTAGCTGCTTTACCCTGCCTTATATTCTGTATATATCTTTATCTTGAATCACATGAAAATTGGTTACCAATTTTTAAATATTTAACCATACATAGGGACAGACATAAGAAAGCGACTTTGTATTATACTATGTAATGAGTAGTCACACGTTGTAGGTATTAAGCGTAGTATGCAACTGTCTTTTGAATGTACAAAAGAAAATTATGAATACCTAAGTAATCTATATCCGTTATCTAGTTGTCATACCATTGTTAAACTCTGATAAGCGGGGACTAGATGGCGCTGTATTAAAATAAGAGCGAGGAATTATTATTATTATTCTCTCCATGTCAAAATTAGTAGACTAGCTGAGTCTTGTGATTTTACGTGAAAAAATTCGCTTTTAAATTAATAAAATCTGTTTAGATAATTGCTTTATATAATCAGTATGTTAAAGATTAAGACAACTTCGATTTAACATAAAATAATATATATTTATGTTTGTTATTACTTACATTGTACAAAAATACAGCCTTATTTCGAGAATTGCTCGATTTTAAGTATAGTCGCGTGTTTAGTGGCCACAAATGTTTCTTGCTATTATTCCGCTGTTTTTATGGCCACAATCCTATTCAGACACGGACAAAGATTGCTTCAGTTGAAATCGAGTCCTATTAATCCTCCATCTTGTATCTCGGGTTGCTTTGCTAGGTATTGAGATTTATTAACTTTCTAGACTGCAAGAGGTTCGTTTGATTTTTTTTTTCTATAAGGGAAAATAATCGGGCGGGCTACCTGGTAGAAAGTAGTCATCACAGGTAAATACTCGTCTCAGAAGTGTATGGAGTTATAAGGACTTCTCTCTCTTCTTGTTATGAGTGAGAGAGAAAAAGAGAGAGCTGACAGCTGTAGCACTCAACATTGAACTCGAATATTCTAGACTTACATAATATGATTTCTTACATAATATACACGGCTCTAGAACATTCTAAGGACTTCTTAAACATTGTGATAAAGCCCATTATAATAAATGCTGTAGGTAATAAAAATGACGTTTTAAAAAAAAAATATAGTAGCTCCTATAAAGGCGTCGCGTGTCTAGTGGCCACAAGCGACGCTCGCTAATTTAATGGCCACACCGCAACCCTTTTCAGCCGACGAAGATTGCTTCGGATCCACTAATGTCTCTTATTAACTACAGCTCTTTGTAAAACGAATTACTTTATTTACTAAACTTTAACAAAATACCTATTAAGTTTTATTTCTTACATTTTTTTTGTTGGTACTATAGATTGGAGGATCAGTTATAATCAGATTATTCGAATACGAAATTAAATTATCACATTTAAATTGATTAATCATCTTAACTCTAGAACATTCTATAAAAAAATTACGTGATAAAATTAAAAACAATCATATCAAAAATAAAAAATTCAAAAAATGTAACAACTTAGTGTTCAGGTGTATTGTAATTATTAACATTATAGGAAGAAAGAATCAACGTTAGTATTGTCACGTTTAGATGAATAAAAACGATTTTAATATATTAACCATTATTAGTCCTAGGCATACATTATTTGTCCACAAACCATTCACACAATTAAAAAGAATTTCACGAAAGTTTTAGAAAATACAGGGCGACGTTAGACTCAAAATTAAGATATTGAATATTATAAATGAGCTGTCAGAGAGTCACATAATATGTATCAACATACAACAATATTTTTTAATACTTAATAGGTACTAGGTCGAATGCTATTTTTGGTCATTCACAAGAGCTTGAAACTGTATCAATAGGAAGCGAGTACATCAAATATTCTCTTTCTAGACTGATAACTTAGTTTAATTTATTATAGGAGAAGAAGACGGGGACCTTTTTTATAAAATTATTTTAATAGTTTTAATTTCATCAGCCTAGTTATAGCTGATTAAAAGCTCCTAATTAAAATATTAAATTTTAATATTATTAAAAACTTTAATCAAATAACTGTTGAAAAGTGTTACTAATTCAATAAAATATCATGAGCAAAAGTTAATTAAATATGTTGCAAAAAATACTCTTAATTAAATTACTCTTTCAAAATGCTGGAGTATTCCTATAATGCTAACCTCTTAAGAAGTTAAATAATATTCAAATATGTTGTAAAAACACTAAATAAATTTACTCTTACAGAATGATAGTTATTCTTATATTTACTTATTCTTAAAAAATAATAAGCTCAACATGCTTCAGTAATAATTAAATATGCCGCATAAAAAACCTTTAGCAAAATGACTTACAAAACGTTCCGTAGTTCGCTCTGAAGCTAAAGTGAACTAGGGAGAACTATCGAGCGAGCGCATCAAACATTCCCTTTAAAAACCTTAGCAATTACATCTCGTCTATATAGTTTTCAAATTAGCCGCTGCAGCGCTACAAAGCGGCTGTACATTATTCAGTTGCGGCCATCAGTGGATTGAGTGCGTCAGCAATGATTTAAAGTGCTGTAGCGCTTGTTGGGGTAACGATCAACGATTTGTTCGAAGTAAGAGTGGGTTGGGTTTTTAGAAGTATTGAATATTGATTACTGGGTTTTGACTTTTTTATGTTATGGAGGACTAGCCTAGGAGGGTGCTATTCTATGACAATCTCAAAGCGGAATGCATATTTTAAAAACATTGGGTAAGGAAATCTAGTATGGTACAATTGATTATAAAAAAGCCTCCACATATTGAACAAAATATGTTTAAAATAATTTCAGATGTGATTTTGGTCGCTTCGATATTGTGTTATACTATCAATAAGTGCCAGTAACGTAGCTTTCTAACTTACAATTTTCGTTACAGTTAAAATGTAATTTATTATATAAAACAAATATTAATAATTAATTAGATTGTGATTCAAAGAATGTTGTATTTAAATCTTAATATTTGATAAAAGATAAGTAAAACTAAGAGTTTCAGGTTAAATGATTAATCTGTGACATTGTGTAAAAGGCACCCCAGATTTTGAAATAATTCTTTGAAAATAAAAGCTTTCAAACTCTTTAGTTTTAACAGTTAAATTGTACGTTTTCATTATACGAATGTTTTTAGAGTAAAATAGACGTACCTAAAATAATAGAGGTGCGAGTTAATATGATGTCTAATGCATAGTTTTTAATGTGTGGATGAGGGTTTTTATGTTTTACTAGCTGTTGCCCGCGACTCCACGTGGATTTTCATATAAACTTTGACCCCCCTTTCCTCCCTAATTAGTTTTTTTCAATTTTTTCCAGTTAAAAAGCAGCCTATGTTTTATCTTAGGCTCTAGACCATCTGTGTACCAAATTACGTTCTAATCGGTTGAGTAGTTTTAGCGTGATGGAAAGACAGACAGAGTTACTTTCGCATTAATAATATTAGTATGAAAGTATAGATTTAATGACTGGTTGGATAC